>NW_017547239.1:1016168-1107109 GCF_001854935.1 Bemisia tabaci
TGGAATCCCTCGCCCCGGACCCGAGAAAGCGCCTGTAGTTCCAAACGACGCAACCCGCAACGCAGTGGTGCGAGAATGTTGCTGGGATCGAGGCGTGGAGCGTTAGATTGGAGTGGGCGGCTCGGGACCTAGACGGTGAGTTCGTGCTGCTTGGCTCGTTTGGGGAGCTCCCTGGGGTTGGAGTAGGCCATACCTTCGCTGAGCGCCGACGGAGGGTCGTAGTAGATGGCGCAGGACTGGCCCTCGATGCTGCACACTGATTCCTCGGGCGTCCGCGAGACCTCCACCTCGCAGCCATCGCTGTGCTCGCCCACCCCGCGTCCAAACCGGAACGACCGGTTCCGCAACAGGGTCTGAAATAAAGAGAAATCATCAATCCTAGTCTGACAGATACAAATCAGAGGATCCCGATCTTCACTGGAAAAAAAAAAAAAAAAAAAAAAAAAAAAAAAAAAAAAACCACATTGGATTTAGAGTCCAGACTCTTGAAAACATTGACAAGAAAAAATACTCTTGATTCAATCGGATTTTTGCTTGAATCAAAACTAAATCCGCTTAAATTAAGAGGCTTGGTTCTTGATTTAAGCTAGATTCTGATTGAATCAAGAGTACTTTTTCTTGTCGATGTTTTCAAGAGTCTTGACTCTAGATCCAATGTGTTTTTTTTCCCAGTGTTATGTTTGATGAAACAGCATCAGAGATCGGAAGAAAGAGAAGAAATACAAGAAGTGAAAGAGGATAAGCAGCGGCGTGGCGCAATTTGCGATATATCGATTGATTTGCCATTTAAAACTGTATAAAAAAGGATCGATTAACAGGGTGTTCGTAACAGACACCTTAATCGAGTCTTTACCATAGCTTCAAACGGGGAAATATCGATAATTAATCATTCACACCTCGCCACTGAGGAATAAGAAAGGTCGGGCAAGACAAAGATGGAGGAGATGATGAAAAAGAATCGGAAAGAGAGGATGAGGGGACCTAAGAAAAGAAACATAAGAAAAAGGAGAAGAGGAACAGCAGCAGTAGATTTTCTCTTTCTATTATCTCTGGATATTTTTCTTCTGTTTCTTTATCTTCTTTCTCTTCTTCTCTATTTTCTTTACTGTGTCTCCTCTTCGGCTTGCAATTTGTAATGCGCTCCCGTCTGATATAATATGTGAAGAGTCGTTAGCTATTGCACTCATTTTAATCTTCTTAAGATCTAGAGATCAGGGGAAGGAACAATGAAAGGGAGATGAGGAAGGTGAGAGAAAAGGAGGAGCGAAGAAGAAGAATAAGGGAGAGTTGGAGGATAAATAATATGAAAGGGGACAGATACGAAGAAGAATGAAAAGCAAGAGGTGTAGAAGAAGGCAAGGCGCAGGGGTAAAAGTGAAAGAGAATGAAGGAGCGAACAGGGACGAAAAAGAATTTATTTTCCCCCGTTCTTTTCTCTTTTTAATCTCCTCCTCTTTTTCGCCCTTTTTTCTTCTTCGTCTCCTTCTTTTTCTTATTTCTTCATCCCTTTATGCATCTTTATCTTATTTTGTGTGAATTCTTCTACAATATCCTGTTGATGGATATGCTGGTGTTTGCCGCGAACACCTCGGAAGGCACCGCGGTACCGGAGAAAAATATGGCACTGGGCTCAATCGACTTGATAACGCCGCTTCATTAGCTACGTCATGATGGATGAGTCCCTGAGTATTGATCATTATCTACCTCCCTCTCGGCAGGGGAGGCGATCGGGAACATAATAATCGGCACCAGGGAGATATTATTTATTGAACTTAAGCCAAAGTTGCACATAAATTGTGACGGCAACGGGGGCGGCTACGCTCGTTGCTGCAGCCAGTTCTCGGTAAAATATGAAAAATACCGATTCAAAATGCGCGTACATTTTAAAATGTTCAGCGTGATGGGCATATTTTTTCGGAAAAAGACAAGAAATAAACACTAAAAAATGTCACAAACCGATTGCAGTAGACGCACGGGTCGTTTATATAAAAAGTTGGTAATGTGGGCAACGTGCATTAAAAATTAGCGTGAAGCTGAAAATCTTAATACAGAGGGACACCCATTATTTTAATGTAAAGAGTTTATTTGATTTCCAAAATACATATTATTAATAGACACATTATTATTGAATATGTTTTTATTATAGTAATTTTTCGATAATAGTTTTCATCAAAATTATGCTCATATTAATTGTGCTCATATGAGCACAATTTTCCATCAAAGAGGTATGCTGCTCGGTGTAACACTAGGATGGAGCACAATGGAAGAGGTAAGCAGTGTTACTTGCCCAGATTGGCAACTCTGGGTTCGGCCCCTTTAAATGTATGTAAAAATTTGAAATATATAAAAGCAGGCTGTTTCACATGGAATTGATTATTTATGATAGATTCAAATGATGAGAGAACCGTGGTGCCAACTTGCAATAAAACTGAATTTAGAATTTAGAAATTCCTTCTGGCCTGATTCGGCTCATGAAAGTTTAAACTGTTTTTACGCAGTTAAAAATCAAATTTCTGAGGTTATCTGTCTTAGGGAATTTTAATTTGAGACAAGTAATTCTATGGATCCATATTTGTTTCCCTCAGAAATATCTGCTACACTCTCCACCTTTTGCAATTGGTTTCAATGATTGAGGTTTTATTTTTTTTAGGTTTTGTTTCTGAGGTTTAGCCGAGGTTTTATTTTTGATATTTTCATTAATTTCAAACTTCGTCATTTATTCTTTGAAAGAATCTAAAATGAAAGTTGCTATTCTACCCTTGTCGTGTTAAAACTTTGCAAGTGATCTTACCTGCAAGGAAAATCTTCGATGGGCCACTTTACGGCCACCACGTTTCTTCGAAATGTGAGGATTGTTGTAGCGCAAGGTTTTATTTTTCAATACTTCTAGCTGCGTGTAGACTCTTTTTAGCTCCGTCTGTAACCGAAAAAGCAAAAATGGGTAAAATTTGGTCTTATTTTTAAAAAAAATTACCAGAAATCAGTCCAACATATCCGAATGAAAGAAATATATTAAAGCGCTCCTCTACACAGAATTTGAAAATAAAAACAAAAAAACTAAAATCATCAGCCATCATAATGCGGCATGATCACTGACTCATTTTTGCCAAAATTTTCAGTCAGGCGATATTTTTCCTCAGCCCCCAGTATGAACCTTCGACCGTCGCCGAAAAACGCACATTTCCTGGGAAACTAGTCCCTATTTTTCGTCCAATTTTTCAGAGAATATTCCTCGCTATTAATTAATTCTAGATATTCCATTTTGTATTTTGGAAGCAAAACTTCCTTAACTTTCCTGAAAAAATCAATATTGTATTGGAGGAAATTTGGTATTCCGTTGCATAGTAAAAGTGGACAGAGTTTTTCAGTACGGAACCACTATTTCTAGCTCATTTTAGAAACAACATATATGTCATTGGTTTCCTATGTAGGAAGGTGCTTTCACAGATGAGTCAGAGATAATGGTTCCTCATTGCAAAATGCAATCCAATAATAGTTAACAATATGAATTTTTCCCTTGTTCAGATAATAACTCGGTCGAAAAGATAGTTCAGCGGGTCACATGATGATTTGTTATCGATTGACCCCGATCGATGAATCTGATTCTCAGCAATGCTCTCAATCGATTAAGCTCCGATCGATAAAGATTCAACAAACTGAGCGCAGGGCGCATTAATTCATGTTTGGGTAGATTTACGAAGGTGTTCCCGACAACAAAAGTTCCCGACTGAACCCGGCGCCGTCCTGGGATCCGTGTAGGCAACCCGCAAATCACTGTTCCACCGACGCGACACATGGTCCCTACCCCCCTACCCCCTCCTCCCGCGATGTTAAGTCCGAGAAGGGACGAGGGATGTGGGTGGGCGGAGGGGTGGGGGGATTTGAGTGATAGGCGCTCATTCCCATGCCACTTGAAGCATGATGCTCATTGCTACACTGTGAATAATGACACATCGTTGTCAGTTGCTACGATATAGACTGACGTCATACTGTCCCTTTATCGGTCACGAGATCTTGGACGTTCGGGAATCTTGGCTTGATTTAGTGACCGCGGTTTTGCACGATCATATAACGCGGGTAACAAGGCCGACAAACAAAATGCAAAAAAGAACGACTATTTCTGGCTATTTATCAAAAAAAAAAAAATGCGGCATGAGTTCTCCGGTGCAGATAAGTATTTTTACAGATAACAATGCCAAAGGAATAATACTGCCTAACTGAGAATTTTAGCGGAAATGAGTCAGGGAAGTTGCCGCATTCTAGAATAAAATACGCAAGCTTAAGTTTTTAATTTTTACTAATTCCGCATCGAAGCGCTGTGACGACGCTGCAATGTATAAAAAATTGCAAATTAAACCTTTAAATTACAATCATTTCGAAGTTTTTTCTTCGCGCTGTCAAATCGTCGGTTTGCAGGTAGGCGGTCAGCCAAAAATGGTGGTTCCTAGTTGCAAAATGTACTCCAACCCAAGTCACTATTTTCACAGTGAAAGGGCCAATTTTCTTGTGCGAGAAAACAAAAAACAACAACCCAATGAATTCGTGCACAAACAGCGAACGAAGCATTTTTTTCTATGATCTGTGTCGAAGTTAAATGGGCCGAAAGATATTACCCGATCAATAACTTCTTTTTATCGGTTCAAAATTAGCCTGGAGTACTTTTCGAACCCAACATTCTCAATTCAATTACGATAAAATGGTCGATGTTTAGCGACAAAAATCAGAGTCCTTTTCAGCATGAACTTTCAATTGTATGGGCGAGCGCCTTTTTACCGAACCTCATGACATGAAATGAATAAACCTTTTCTGTTTGGAGCTGTGCAAATATACAAGGGATTAAGTACCTATACAAAGGGGGAATATTGTCAATCTGGCCATAAAGTCTAATAGCGCTCAATATGAGCAAATATCCATATTGGTTGATTGGCCCACTGCCAGACGTCCCGCAACAGAGGGCGCAATAACGTTGCCAATAACACTGTAATTGGACGTATTTCTATCAAACGGAACTGTGTGCATTAAGACATGGGCCCTGAGACCCATAAGAATATGTGCATAACAGGGCTCACGTCATAATGCACATAGTTCCGTTTGATAGCAATACGTCCAATTGGAATAGTTACCACTCGTAGAGCTGTCATTACAAGTTTTGGTGGCGCGGAGTGGCGTGTTTTGCGATTTATCGATTAATCTACCATTTAAACCTACGGAAAAGGATCGACAAACAGGGTGTTCCCAACGAACATTTTAATAATCGATTCTCTACCATAGCTTTAAATGGGGAAATATCGATAATCGATCATTCATGCCTCGCCAATGTTACGCTTTTGGTCTTTGTCTCTCAAATTGTTTAATTTACAACTATTGATAGTTAAACTCGAAGACCAAGTAACGCGCGAAGAGGTTATTGCTTTCTTGGGTTGTGACGTTGCAAATGTTCCATTAAATTTTCATTATTTGCGCGGATGAAAGATGAATTTGACCTTAGCATACCGGAAATTCTGCAACACGTACCAAACTCACAAACTAAGGTACGTAATTTCAAACTCAATTTTGGTGAGTGCTGAGTGCACATCTTTGGTCAACATGAATGCAATACGCTGAAGAATGCAAAATAAGGAAATCTACAGCAATGATACCGTCTTTGAATTAAATCTAAAACACACACAATTTTATAATCATAAGGTTTTCTTTCAATATTTAATTATTTAAAATCGAATTATTCATAAATGTTTTACGAACATTTATACATACGAAAAGATTCCACAAATGTTTGCACAAATACTAAAGCTATAGCGAAATTGAATTTTGCAGTGTTAAAACACAGTTCCTAAAAAAAGTTATTTAAAATTACAACCCGACATGTTCTGGGGACGGCATTGTCGGATTGCAAATTCACACCTTCTAATGACAAACAAGTAAATAATCTAAACGAATCGAGACTTAGGTACTTCAATGAAATTTGGTGTTTCCGTCGAATGAAATTCCTAAATAATTTGTATCCCTTTTTGAGGATTTCAGGGGCTTTTATCTACATCGGCTAAAATAAAACCCATGGTAATACACGCCTCTGGTATATATTGTAGCTTAATTTAATGATGGGATTGTTCCTACAGCATTGTCTTCGTACATTATAGATGTGAACTTACCAACTGTGTATTGCCGAAACCAGCTTTGAACTCAAACCAAACATCATACAGAGGCTTTTTCCATTTGGACCGCGTTCATTAGCAGAAAGGTCGTACCAAACCACATCAGATATTACCAAATTTAACTGGGAAATTCAATTTTTTACAAGGAAACGTTTGTGCGGATTCCTTTGAAAACTTTAAAAAATTTGCTTTGAACGATGCAGAAAATTCACTGAATTTTCACTTCAATCCGCACAACCGTTTTCATGTGAAAAATTGAATTGTCCAATTGAATTTGGCAATAGCTGCTGTGGCTTGGTTCCATTCAGCTGAACGCGGTCCATTTCTACGTTTCATTTCAACCACATTTCAGTTGGAAACTACATTTTGCATTAGGGAACGACACTTTTTGGCTCATTTCAGTCTCCCTGTGAAGACAGGTGCTTTTGTAGGCTCAAACGAGCACATCTCATCTTTTCCACACGTCCTTTAGTATAAATATGTCCACTTATTGTGACTCGAAATAAATTTTCAGTCACCCACAAGTGCTCTATTAGTCGTAACTGTGGCAACGCCAGCGCCAATATGCAGCATCAAGCGCATAGCAGCGCCGGGCGGGTAGCCCACCCGCGAAACCACTCACCCCTATTAGCCGGCTAAATTTGTCGGGCGCAGGGCCCGCTGATGGGGCAGTTTGCGACTAATTCAATCTTTGGAACTGACGCAAACATCATCCGGACGTCAAACACGACGAGGCGCTGCATAGACACCAGTTGAGCAGAAGAATCCCACTAAACCGCGCTAAAAATGAGGTCACCACGGTAACACGCGGCAACAGTGGAAACACGGTTATCAATTTGTGCACTTTCGCATTAGACATAATACAAAATAGAAATGTTTTATCGCACGATGTGAAAACTCCGGTCGGCAAACAATGCGCGTGTGTCTACACGCGATCATCGGAATAACATTCGATGAGTGCCTATCGGCCGGAGCAATCAAGCCCGCATCACTGCAGCTCTTAACAAGAACAACGTATCTTCGATTGAATCTATATGGAGGTACGTGGTTTTTGCTGGAAACGGCGGATAAGTCCACTGAACCATCCGGGGATCGTCCGATGGGCGCGCGATGGAAAAAAAATCCGCCTATCGTCAGCTGTGAGGGATCCTTAGGTTTTTCGCTGAGAGCCGGCGGCTGGGGAGGGATTTGAAGCCGAGTTTTTTTCAGTCGATTGGACTTCCTCGATGAGGCTTTTGAATCCGATTTTCCCGCTGGAAATCGAGCGATATTCAATCGTCATTTTTTGAACAAGGCACTGAGCTTATTCTAAAGAGCTCTAGAGGGTGTCTCTGTAAATCAGCGATATTAAAGAAATATTTTCCAGTCCGTCAAATGTTGAGAAGGAAAAAAGGAACAGGGTAATTCTACATGCCTGTTACACTACTTCTTAAGAAACGAATTTTAAGGCTAGACGTCGTAGAATAGGATAGAAGCCAGCTGTTGATACATCAGCATCATGTGATAATGTGCACTAGGAAGTACTGTAGAATTATATACATTTCTTAGCAATAATACAACTATAAACACAAGAAAATCGGTTAGCAAGGTTGAAAACCAAACATAAAGCCTGAGATGTTTCGGGGTGGTTTCAATCCTCCCTTCGACTGGGAAACAAAAAATATATACATTTATAGAAATCAAGACCCTTGCACCTCCATTTGTGATTATGAAAAGGAGCCTAAGGGTCATGCTTTTTATATATTTTTTGTCTCCTGGTCGAGAAGACGATTGAAACCACCCCGAAATGTTTCAGGCTTTGTGTTTATTTTTCAACTTCGGTTACCCTTGGTTGTTTTTTCTAGTTAAATATCCCAGAAAAAATTTTAGTAAGCGAATGCACTTACGCTCACTTTTACTAGTGCGTAACTCCGTTGACAATCCTAGCAACACCTGATGGCGCTTCCTAGGTTTTCAATTGACTCGGTGACAAGGGACACACACCAACTCGACAACTCGAAAATGCTTAATTTTGATTAAAGACAGTCAATTTTCATACAGGACATTGAAGTTAGCGCATTTGTTCCAACTGAGATCTTTAAAATGTCCTAAAGTACTTGCCTTTTGGCACCAAAAATAGTTTTCTTAGACTATAACATCCTCACCAACTGTGCAGTTTTGTGTATGTCTTGAATGTTTCCATTTTTTTCGAGTTGGTGTGTTTTCGTTCTCACTGATTCAATTTCGTTTGTTTGCATTCCTAAACTTGCAGGCACGTGCCTTTTTTCAAAACCTCTTATGGAGGCAGATTTCTTTCGTCCAAATACGTCCATTTTTATAGTCACACTTTTTAATACGTCTAAGGAGGTCAACGAAAAATATTCATAACTTTCCCGAAAACAAATATTCTATTGGAGAAAATTTGGCACCCTCCGAGAACTCTCAAGATGTTTTTACTCAGCGCGATAGTGTGCATTATCCCCGAGAACCTCGTCTGCAGGGTGAGATTGCGATGAGCCCCCCCCCCCATCCTCCCCACGCCGGTGCAGCTCAACGCTGTTGTTTCTATTGCGCTGTGCTTGCGGCGCCGGACAACGGAGCGGGATGCGACTTAATTAACTCCCGTGTCGTGGAACGGCATAGCTAATAAAATGAAGGCGCACTGAGCCACTGAGACCGGCTGCCGCGCCGATAGCGTAGCGCACTTTATGCGCTATGCGGCTGTAAAATGCATACGTTGTGGGCGCGGTACGCCACGCGTGGTGAACGTTTCACCAATTCCTCTGGTTCCAATGGATTTTAGATCCTTGTTTATGACTTTCACGCGGCCGGAGTGACGAAGCGTCCGAGATTCCATAGAAATAGTTCACGGGTTTTCAAGTCGGGGTTAAGCTCATTCGAATGGACCGCTAGACAAGGTACAAATTTAAGCATTCTGACACAAGTTTCTTGACCAAAATTTCACGCAAAACACAATTTGCCCAACGAAAATTCTTGAAACTAACGCCTAACTAAGCCATTTAACGTTTTTTGATGCATAAATGATGAAACCTTCCACTTATGGAGGAACAAAAGTTAACGAGAGTCAAATTGCGCACTAAACGTCATCGTAACAGTTTCTGCAACATAAGGAAACGGCAACCTCGATTTTGTTGCTTTGGATGAGTATGTTGAATATCGTTTACACTTAAAATGACACACAAGGCAGGGAAAGAACATTGCTCGATTTAGAGGCCTGCCAAAACCGTTTATAGTGCGCTAATAGATTCAAATAGACCATTTTTTTCTTGAGAGCGAGGAATTCAAAATTGTTGTAACCAATGTAAACTGAAAACGTTATTATATCTGAGGTAGGAATTGATTCCTGTAATTTTGTCGCGCAAATGTTATCCAATGTAAGATTTCGGTTTAGAATCATGTATCAGATTGCTTGAATTCGTACCCTGTCTACTGTTCCATTGGATTCACACCACAATAAGCGCTGTGAAAGCGGCTCTTATGTATGTATATAACGATAATAAGATCCAAATTATTGATTTGAAATGATTGATTGAGAAAAATTATCGCGATGATGTTTTGATTTATTATATTGCCGATAATAAGTCTCTGACACCCGAAATGCATACGAGTTTTAATAAACGTATGTAAATTAAAATATTTTACATAAAAATACGTATTTTGATTTCTCTCTTCCTTATTTTACCAGCAAAATTATTGTTGTTAAAAAATTAAGAGGGAAATGTACCACTGGACAAGGTACAAAGTTAAGCATTCATATGTTTCTTGCCCAAAATTTAACGTAAAACACGATTCGTGTCGATTCGTGCAGCGAAAATTACTAAAAGTGACTCCTAACCAAGATATTCAATATTTCTTGACGCGTATGATTTGAAACCTCCCGCTCATGAAAACACAATAGTCTACGTACGTCAGATCGCAAACTAAACGTTACCGCGGCAGTCTCTGCGGTACGAAAGTATGGCAGTCTCAATCTTGACGCTTTGGTTCAGCTATACAAAAAATTGTTCACACTTTGAACAATGAAGGGTAGGAAATGAACAATGCTTGATTGAGAAGCCTGCCAAAACTGTCGTAAAGCGCGAATTGACTCACATGGAGTATTGTGTTTCTTTTGAGCGGACAATTCAAATTTCCCGTAACCAATGTAAAATTAAAACTCTCATATCCTATTTAGAAGTTGATTTTGGTAATTTTTGTCGCGCGGATCGTGTTCTCCATGAATCTTTGAGGAGTAAACATGTATCACATTGCTTAATTATTCGTACTCAGTCTACTTGTAAAGTGCGTTCGCGCGTTCTCCAAGTAGCGCCTTCGACATCGGAAAATACTTCCAACGTTACACTGTTTGACACATGCTAACGGATGTGCAAATTGCCTACTCTGCACTGGCTGGAGGGTACACTGTGTTATAAGGCTGTGTTATAAAAAAGTTAATATCTTGGTTAGGAGATGATTCCAGTCATTTTTGATGCAAGAATTGTGTTCTACGTAAAATTCTGGTAAAAAAAACATGTATCAGAATGCTTAAATTCGTACCGTGTCTCGTGGTCCATTAAGAGACACTGCACTTTTTATCAATACGTGTTTTTTTTTCTATTTTACGATGGACACGCATAGTTAAGAAGCATAGGATATGCATGCCGTCCGAGCAGGACACTCTTATTTCCTTAAAACCCTATTCATCGATGTGAAACTTTCAGAACTTCCTTGGCCAAGTTCTAGGGACGCGGGGCGGGACTCACAGGGCGGAAAAAGAGACCCGCGTATTTTTTTCCCGGGCCGCGCGGAGGGGCCGAGCTCCCCGAACTCGGGAACGCGCAACGCCGAAGGGGCCGCAGGGATGGAGTCGAGTCGGAGGCTCGAAGGGGCCCATTGTTGCCAGATCGTGCTGAATAATCAGCACTATCCCCCCATTTAAACCCGTATTATATATCTCACGTTAATTGCACAACCTGGCAACTTTGAAGGGGCCGCAGGGATGCGTAAGCGAAATGACGATCGGGACTTCTCCCCGTCCCATTATTTTTCATCGCTCGAGCACCATCAAGAGGTATCAACTCCTCACTCCAGCCAATCTCCCGGCCTCCGCGCCCGCCCCCGCTTCCAACCACTGTTGCCGGATTGAACAGGAGCTGATTGTGTCACGGCAAAAAGAAATCGTCCTCTTCCGGCCAAAGTATCACAAGTGCCATGAGATTTTTCAGAATTTCCGCCGCCATTTTATTTTTTTACGAAGGAATGAACCACTAGACAAGGTACGAACTTCAGCATTCTGATACATGTTTCTTAACCGAGATTTCACGTGAAACACGATGCGCTCGACAAAAATGACCGAAATCGACTCCTTAGGAAGATATTTAATGATTCTCGGTGCGTGAATTCAAACCACCCGCTCATGAAAACTCAATGCTCACGTAGAGCTTTGAGTTTCTTGTGAGCGGGTCTTTCAAATTCCTCGTAACTAATGTGAAATAAAAACGTTGATATCTTCCTTAGGGAGTTGATATCAGTAATTTTCGTTGCGCGAATCGTGTTCCACGTGAAATTCTGGTTGGGATACATGTATTAGAATTCTTAAATTCGTACCTTGTGTAGTGGTCCATTGTTCAACGAACGAAAATTTCGCTGATGCCGGAATCACACGCTGAATTTTGCAGCTGAATATGGAAGTTAAGGCATCGCTCATCAGGTGAAATTTCGCAAATTTGAGTTATTTTCATCCAGATGTGTATTAAATTTATTTGAATAGTTCAGACAAATCCGACATTATCCGATGGTCGCTGTTCGCTGAGAAGCGTTGCTGAATTTTGAGTGACTTGCGCAAAATTCAGGCATCAGGCCGATGACTTCCACATTCAAGCCACATTCATCTCCCTCATTCAGCGTGTGATTGCGGCATGAATTTTCTTTGAGCTGCCGATAAAATGGTTGGCTTTATGCAGAATTGACGTAACCTCATAATACGATGCTTGACTTTCTCTTTTAAAACAGAAATCTGAACAACATTCTGCTCGAAATCAAGGCTTTCACGAAACTATTACGGCAATCAGTAAAAACGCACCTAATGGTCAATAGACTTCAGAAAGTTAATGCCTCTCGACGCATGGGCAGTTAGAAACTATTGAAAGATGGAGGCACCTACGTCGAAAGAATAAAGAATGAAAATACAACAAACTTGGAATGGGCAGCGAGCATGAGAAGCGCCGAAACGCCTTCAACTGTTTACATATGCAACGAGGACAACCGTGGAGCACGAATAGTTGCGTGAACGCTATTAATGACACAATTGAAGGCGCACCGCTGTTGTTTTGCTCTTTCCTGAGTATCTTGACCATCAATATGTGATGTGAGGTTACTAATGAATATCCCTCATATGAATGAGAACGGTCCTCGTCGTATACACATAAGTGCGTCGTTATTTAGGGTCGTATTTTTAGTCGTTCCTTAGACTGTACTTTTCCTTTGGAGGACCCATATGGTTTACATTGTGATTAAGGGAGGTATTAAGAAGCTCTTAAGTACACCGATAAAAATATTTGTGTTCTTGTTTTACTTTCGGGTGATATAGGAAGTGAAACACAAACCATCACGAATTTTGTGTTGATTTTGGGACAATTTGCGGTGAATTCAGAGCAAAAAACCATGAAAAGACTGGGGAAATGTATTCCTCCAATTACGACGTTCGTATTTACAACTCTCTTTTCATTTAATTTCTTTAAGAAAACTTGCAAAACTTTGAAAACCGTCAACCGAAGGCTTGGGTCATTTTGTGTTTTACTTCCCGTATTTACCAACTTTTTGTGTTGAAATTTCTCTCTGATCAGCATTATAAAAGGGACAATCTTTTTTTCAAATCTCGAGTCAAATTTAGCGGTACAATTTTGAAAATGGATCCCTGCAAGTGATTACAATGCTTTGGCACTTAAAAAAATACAAAAGAACATATCTGGCGCATTTGGTTAAATTTAAGGTAGGTTTGTACCTATCTTAAAGTGTGTCAAAATCGTAGAACTTTTTCTTCCGAATTTTTTGCTTTTTGCAGTGGTAAATCATCGTGATCCCTGCAAAGGACCCATTACCAAAGTTATGTCCCTGAATTTTACTCGAAATTGGCAAACATTGTAATTTTAATGGTGCTAATTTAAGGGTCTTTTAATCCTCCCCTCCCCCGATTACAATGTAAACCATATGGGACCTCCTTAAGAAAGGAAATAACTGTTTAAGGTACGAATGTTATGAAAATGACCCCTAAAGCCTGCTTTAGCTATACATTGGCGAGTATGATGGTTGCAGAAAAGTCTGCTGTATTACCAACGAGGTCAGTAGTGCCTTCGTTTTCGAAAGCAAGTTTCGCTCACAATTTGACCGGGCCAATTTGAATGAACAAGCAATTTTAGCTAAACCACCAAAATTCATCATACTTGTATAAAAACGAGATGGAAAGGAGAACAGTAAGTGCGCAAAAATGCATGTCATTTCAGACGAAACGGTAGTAAGTAAACGTTATTCTGCGAGAGAGCTGTAACTCCTTCCGTCTTTATTGCAATGACGCACGTGCCATTACCTAATCTACCACCAAGAATAAAAATAACGAAGCAAATCCTTGAAACTTTAACTTGAAAGTGCCGCGCACCAAAGATCAGCTCAATCCGTTGTTTCTCGGACCAAAAACACGTAATTACATTTTAATGATGCCAAATTTCCTCGCACGTATTGCTCTTTTACAGGGGGAATTTTGGGAATTTCTAACTGAAAAGTACACTGATTTTTCTTCTGACCTCTCGGAAAAATCAAACAATTTTCAAAAAATATATTACGTAGGTACATTCTTGTACAAAATTAAATGGGTCAATTGCTCTGGTCACAAAATCGTGTTACGATGCTTGATTCTTGCAAATTAGCTAAACACGATAAGACTTGTCCAAACAGAGACTTTCTACATTCAATATTAACCAAGATATCGCCCTTTGAAAAGTCGGGTTTTTGACGTCATCCACCGCGGGAGTGACACCCTTCCTTTCTTCCATCTTGCTTTTCATCAGTCGATGTGATGCACATTTTATACTGGTTATCCAACGTAAAACTCGGATGAAAGCAAGGTGGAGGAAACCAAGGCTATCACTCCTGCGGTGGATAACGTCAAAAATCCGACTTTTCAATGAGTGATATGTCGGTTTATATTAACCGTAGAAAGTAGCGGTTTGGACAAATATTATAATTTTTGACTAACCTACAAGAATGAAGCATCAAAACACGATTCTGTGACCAGCACAACTGACATATTATCTGAGTCAATTTTTCATCCTTGGGATGGAGTTAGGTTTCCTTCGTCCGAGAGCTGACTAATCTAAAACTAACTTCAAAAGTTTATTTTTAGACGCGCCTAGTTTTAATAATTTTCTCAACGGCTCGACAATAGCGGCCCATAATTCTAACAATCTTAGCTGCGTCCAACTTCTCGTCCTAATAACGCAGTAATGCGTTCCCGTTCTAATAACGCAATAATGTAAAAGGCGCGTCGAGACCCGGTTTCCTTGATTGACTCATTCGGGGACCCAGCGCGTCATCTTTACGATTGATCGGGGAGCCGATAGCCCGCGCGCCCAAACGGATGTTCCTTCGTCGGGAAATTTATTATCCCGAGTTCCGCTCATCGACGTATGTATTTATTCACCCGCTTCCTCATTTCCATTTATTTATCTATTTTTGATCGCCCGTTTACGGCTCCCCGACAAAAGGGAGGGAAAAATGACGAAGCGAAAAATAAAATAAAAAAAAACCGGACCGGACCGGTCGCAAACGAAAACAGGACGTCAAACAAAGATTATAAAAGAGCAGGGTTTATTGATCCTGGACGCTAAGGAAAAACGCCGCATGAAAATCCGAATGTTGCCAAATTTCTGCGAATGAAATATTCATTGTTGAGGAGTTTTGAGATTATTTTTCATCGAAATTCTTGGATACTGTAGATTAAATTGCGGGATGAATTCGATAAAAATTAAGAAGAAAAACATCCACATGTTTCCTGGAAAATTTGGATTTTATCAGAAGAAGCTTGGCAACGCCTGAAGGCTCATACGACGTTTTTCCTCATGATGGCAGTTTTTACGAGTGAATAATGACGGCTCTAAACGAATTGTTGTGTTGGGGCGTTGCTGGCAGTGCTGGCGCCTCCGAAAGGGAACAAGACTGTTCAATTTATTAATCAATTTATCAATAAAAAGTTAAGGGCGCTGTGTCTTACGCGTCACCACTTGGACCGCTGCAAGCTGCAAGCCGCTGTTTTCTTCCACCGGGCGAAGCCGCGCTCGCGCTGCTGTCGCGATTCGGAATTGATGGAGTTTTCGGCGACTTCAGTCTCTCCACCGTCCGTTCCTGGATGTCAATCTTTTCCTCAATAGTAAGTCAACAAAAATAATTCGACGGTGAAACTGAAAAAATGTTTTTCTCAACCCACATCGTGTCAAATTGACCCCACTATCTCTTCCGGGGTAATGGAGAATTTGCCCGCAGTTGTTTCATTGCTTTATCTGACAGAGCGTAAAGAGTTGATTTCGCAGTATTTTTAAACTTCTTTTCTGATATGGAAAATAGTATTCAATTATACATACAAAAGTTGAAAAATACACTGCCTGGTAACGTCATCTGGCGGCATTTCCCATTCAACGCGTGTACTTTGGAAGATTAGGTTATTTTGTCATATTTCCTCCAATAATTATTCAATGTATGTACCGGGGGTATGCTTGCGTTCAATACACTCAGTAGCTTCTGCTTAGACACAAAATTCAATTCATCATATTTCAGACACCTGTAACTCCTCCATTTGCTAAGATACATAGTTTTAATGGGAAATGCCGTCAGATGACGTCACGAGGCGGCACATTTTCTCACTTTAAAATTTATTTTTCTCCGATTCCATTCCATTTCTGTATTGAGATTTTCAGCTTTAAGCTGAATTTTCAACGCACGTTGGCTGAAAAACTCCAACACACTGTCGCACGAGTGCGTCTACCGCAATCAGTTTGTGTAAAGCAGAATTAGACTTTAAATTGAAAAAAGGGGGAAAACGAGCGTCAATGCAGCTGATGATAGGAGAGACGTAGTTAGGGTTAGCTTTTTAATTTTTCTCCTGAATCTGTGCGACACCTTATTGGCAGTACAGAGACAAACAGTGCGAGTTCCGCCTCGCGCCATCGCGCCTTCAATTTTATAGATGCAGCACAGACATCCACCAAGTACGAATAGTTGCATCTCTGCGCCGTCATCAACCCGTGTTCTCTTCATTGACTTATTTCAATTTGGCTCTGTTTGTCTTAATACTTAGTTGTGCTTCAAGGGCTACACTTGAGCAGATCATAGGAGAGACATATTCGGACCTTGTTTTTTTTTTTTTTTACTTTTCCCCCGAATTTGAACAGCACCATAAGTTTTAGTGCTGCAAAATAAAACATTAGAGCTGATTGGCCAATATCTGATGTAGTTAGTCTGGTTCCAGTTGAATCTGTTCAAATGGTCTACATTTTATAATAATTCAGAACTACTATTTCTGGCTCTGTTTAGGAACAACGCATGTGCCATTAGTTTTTCTATTCAGGGGCGTGGTTTTATAGATATGCCAGAAATATTAGTTCAAAATTACACAATGCAATCGATATGATCAATGCTATAATTTTCTCACAGAAATAATATACCTAACAAGGTTGGCAATACTGTGACAAAATTAGCTTCAAACACTCCACCTTAACTAGGAGGCTTCGACCCAAAGCGTTTGATGAGACTTTTCTGCGATTTATACAAAACTTTAATATCGTTCAGACCCATTCCATTAAAATATTAGTGAGCTGCTTGAGCGAGTAACCGCGGTCCAATCTGAGAGGACTCAAAGATCGTAGGAAAAACGGAGCTTTGATCATTTGTAAAAGACTAACATAAAGTCCCTTGAGAATTCTTTGACCTGTGAAAGGATCAAAATACGAACTTACAGTATTTGCGAACCCAATTTCCGTCCTTGGTCTTGATTCTTTTCACGTCTGCGGGTCGCATGTCCTTGGTTTCTTCGAATATTCAGTTCCCTGCGAAATAATTCCACCACGAGGAGAGCGAATTCTCCGTCCACGAGCAATCATCATTTAGACCGCGTTCAGCAGAAAGGAACCAAGCTATATTATCTATTGCCAAATTTAAATGGGCAATTCATTTTTTACCAGAAGACATTTGCAAGGAAACCTTTGAAAATTTTAAGAAATTTGCTTCTTACTTTGCAGAAAATTCACTAAAATTTGCACGAAAATCCGGACAACCGTTTTAATATAAAATAATAAATTGCACAATTAAATTTGGCATCAGCTGATGTGGCTTGGTTCCTTCCTGCTAAACATGGTCCAATTCTACGTCCATGAGCAATCATCATTTCGCGTTCGGGCGATTTCACGGGGAGGGGCATGGATATACCCACATCGTCACAGGAACTACACTTTGCAATAAGGCACCACTATATCTAGCTCATTCCAGAAACAATACATCGATGGCAAAAGTTTGAAACTTCATATTTCCATTTGCGACGTTGCAGATTTCCTGTCTTCAGTTAGACTCTGCGAAGCGGTAAACGGCACCGGTCAATTTACAAACACTAGTGCGCCTTCAATTTCGCTTGATACTGTGCAATACTTCCAAAGTGAAATAGTTGCTTGGAGCGCCTTCTAAAGTGTCGTCTCGACTTGATGGCAGAGGATCACGGTTGCCGCTGTTATTCTGCCGTGCTGAGGAAGAACGCCGTATGTACATCCTAGAGTTGCCAAATTTCCTCCGACGAAATGTTTATTTTGGAGAAATATTATGAATATTTTTCCTTGAAATTTTCAGGAACTTTCGATGAAATTGAGAACAAAATTATCCAAAAATTTAGAAAGAAAATATTCATAAGTTTACCTGAAAATCCGTGTTTTTATCAAAGAAAATTTGGCAATGCATAAAGGTTTGTACGGCGTTTTTCCTTAGCACGGCAGTATTACACTGTAGCCCGTGCGCTGTTACAAATTTTCTGATAACCGACGGTGAGATAAAATCAATGCATAGTTCGATTTGCGACGTTACATCTTTCACACTGCCTATCTTCTAAAGGAGTACGAGTATGAACATTTTGAAATCCGTCGTAATTTTGCCCAGACCTGACGAAAAATAATGTTTCATTCAAGTCTATGTGTATGCTTTCCTAAAGAAAAAGGAAAGAAGTCTGAGTGGGAACCTTTGAGGGAACAAAAACGGATCCGAAATTTTATAGCCCTGTGAGTAAACGGACCCGATGAGTTGAAAAAGCGCCGAAACAATCTGACTGACAATCAGTGTTACTATCAGCTCGCGTTAATGTCTAATATAATAAGATTACTAACATAATTCGACCATCTTGCCAAAGAATTAGTTTAGAACGATTGATAATAGATTTTTGGGTCATTTTTAACATCCTACAAAAAACGGCGGGCTCAATCATTAAAATTTTACAGTGAACGATAGTAAAAAGTCCATTTTCCCAGATTTCAAATCAGAATTTCAATTTTTTAATTACTGCTCTCTTCGGTAACACATACACGTGGTTGGTGGATTCTTGCAACGGAGACGATGACAAGCACGATATGACAACACCGCCTCCTATCTTCAGGCATGAATGCGATCTTAATCGCGAATCCTCCGGGTCGTTAGGCTACCCTTTTGACGCAGCGCGTGGCAGCGTTGAAAGTTTTGTAGGTAAAAAGACAATATATTAATGTACCCCAAACCAAATTCATCCCCTCCAGCCAAAGTCTCCATTCAAAAGGCTTCGTCCATATTCCTTTTAATGCGATCCACCGCTCTCTCCTTAAAAAAATTCGATCCGAGGGTAGCATTTTTAAAAACCAACGGATCCATCATAAAACTATCTTTTTTCTCCTTCCGTTATTCCTATTCAAAAATTTTCGTCATTCCCGATCAAAAATCCTCGATAGGAAAACAGAAACAGCCACGGTTACAGATATTGAAATACTTCTTTGAATGAAACGGGTTAAAATTATCGTATCATAAATATTTCATCAAGTTCAAAAAAGTCATCACTTCCGACAAATCAAGAAATAAAAGCTGAAAGCCCATTCTCACAGAGAAAAAAAGTCCGTATAATTTTCCTCTTCATTTCCCCTCCTTTATCCGGTCCTCCCGGCGGACAAAATAAAAGTTAGCGACGAATAGCCCGTATCTTGTTACTCGCGAGAGAGCATTTAGAATATGCTTCCTCAGATTCTTCCATTGCAACTATTCCCGAAGCTTGACTACTTTGCATTTCTCCACTCCGTCCCGCTGAGCAGAAACCTCGTGACTGAGCCTTGAAATCCGACGCTCAAAGGCGATTCTGCCTCGGGTCTGGTCGTTAGATTGGTCGGGAAGACAACTTCGCTCTTGTCCTACTTTGTCATTCAAAAGGTAGCATCGTGGGCGGACGCGGAATCAGCCGTTGAGCAGAAAAGCTAAGCTCGCCAGATGAATGTTGGAGCCATCTGAAAACGACCGTTTTTGCCAGGTAGTGCTAAGAAATCAGAATTTTTCCTCTCATTTGACCCCGTATAAAATCCATATATTTTATCATCTAATCTGACAACCTTGAAAAAATCCCGACTCCGAGGAGCTAAATCGACGTGCTAAGAAATAACGGCGACATCCGAAGTTTGTCGCCGAAGTTTCTTAATAAAAACCGAATTTTTTATAAATGTTGTAAAGTACTTTTTTTTAGATTATTCATAACCATGTACGCATTACAATCTAATATAGCTGAAATTTTCAAGGGAAAATACACACATTTTTGGACAGGATCTGTGAAAAGAGACTTTATCTTGGATCTAATCTGGACATTTTGACCCTGTAAGCTCAAAAATTGGAGAGATGCGACAACATGAGGTTCCAAAACAAAAGTGCTTAAGTTTCAGGTAAAGGTTTTTGGTGAAAGTATTGGGTTTTTAAATTAGGAATGTTAACACACACACACTCAAAAAAATAGCTCTCAGGCGGGAAAATCAGACTAAAACCGCGAGTAGCTTGTTTCCAAGTCTTCAATAGAGCGTTTCTCCTTGAAAACTAAAAATCGCCGATTTTGATTTTGACTTTTTCCGCTACATGAAGATCTACTGGACAGTTCTGCCGGCTACAGCAAAAACGCCGTAACTAAAATCAAAATTTTAATTTCTCCGTCATACATATTGTTTTGTTACAATACATTCCAATTACCAATGTGCTTCAATTTGTCAATTGAGCTCTCAGTGGCATTTTAGTAATTTGACGGTGTTAGTCGGCAATCACATAACTCGGGTTGCGGCCCGATTATAAATATAATCAATTCTAAATATAATATTCTTGACGGCATGCCCAAGAATATGTCTGCCTTAATCGAGTCACTGTTTTCTCAAATGAAATTCAAGAAATCTACCAAACGTTATTAAATGTGGATGCTAGTGCTGAGTGAGTTTTTGGACTACCGCTCTCTTTTTGTGCCGTAGTTGATTTATTTTTCGAGGAAAGATCTGTGCTCTTAGAAGATGCCTGTTATTCTTCATATGTTGAAGCGCCTTCAATTTCGTATGATACTGTGCAACACCTCTGTTGTGAAATAGTTGCTTGGAGCGCCGTGGCACGGCGCGGCATGATGCCAGCGCGGAACGCGCTTTGGCGCCTACAAACCTAAGGGGATGATACTTCAAGCATTGCACAATGCGTGAAGTATCCTGTTAAGTTTGTAGGCGCCAAAGCGCGTTTAGCGCCGGCAGCACGCCGCCTCGCCGCTTCGCTCTGTTAGGCTCTAATATTTAAACTCGCGGAGTCGGCGTTTTTCAACTCTTGGTTTTGAAATGTTTGTACCGACAAATGCATGGATTATTCTCGGTTAAATTGATGGGGGAAAAGAATCATATAAATCAACGGTGTAAGTCAGCGATCACATAACTCGATTTTCGACGTCGCAGACTTCCTGTCATACTTTATTTTTCAAACGGGAAACTACTCAACGGCAATTCTTTAAAACTGCCGTGATTTTTCTCCTCTGTGCGAAGAAAATTCTGCAAAAACTTCAAGGAATGATGTCAATTTGTTCTCCGCTAAAAAAATAACATCGAGGCGGAGATTTTCAGACACCGCAAACAAGTTATGTGATTACCGACTTACACCGTCGAATTATTCTAAAATAATGAGGAGTAAACGCTCTTAGGTTTCTTTGTAATGCTACATTTTGTAGGGAAAAATTTTAATAAACCTAGAATGGAAGTACGGCATTCTTGCTATGGACGGCAGAGTTTTCTCCCAGAATATAAAGTACCTTCTCACAAATCCTGTCACATTTGCCTCAATAATAAATATCATACCAGAGGAAATTTGGCAACGTTCTTATATTCATACGGGGTTTCCCCCGAGCACGACAGTAAACCCCGTGGGCCCGCACGCATGAATTAAGGGGCTTGGGGAATTAAGGGGGTCCTCCATAAAAACTGCTGCGTCACGTCGCGTTAAGATTATGCACTCGTTTTTCTCAGGCAACCAAACGAACGCGATTTATAATCTCACTTTAAATATTTAGAGGGAACTCGAACTCGCAAGGCATTTATTCGTTTGATAGAGAATTTGTGTAGAGCTTTCATGATTTAGTCGGCGCTGCTGAGTGTGTGCACACATTTTTTGCACAAATAAAACGAAGGCCAAAGTGCGCAAACACGCATCTCAGCACTGGAAAAAAAGTCGCTTGGATCTAGAGTCCAGACTCTTGCTAATATTGACGAGAAATAATACTCTTGATTCAATCCGATTTTTACTTGAGTCGAGGAGCCGAGTCTCTTGATTTAGGCGGATTTCCTTTTGATTCAAGTAAAAAGTCCGATTAAATCAAGAGTACTTTTTCTTGTAGATGTTTTTAGGAGTCTGGACTCTAGATCCAAGCGACTTTTTTTCCAGTGAGTTTTCAACGACGTAGACTTCCCGTCACACTTCATTTGGATTACATTTTGGAGTGAGGAGCCACCATCTCTTGTTCTCCCACAAAATCACACATCCGCTTAGGAAAACCAATGGCATGGATGCTGTTTCTAAAAAGGATCAGAAATAGCGGTTCCTTATTGCAAAATGTAATCAATTTATTCTGTGGAAAACTACGTACTTAACGCAGTTTCTAGGGAACCTTCATGAATTTTCATCTATGTTAGCGGAAAAATCCGTATGAGTTTCAAGCTCTGAAGTTTATAAAGCTTTGATACATTAAACTAAGAAATTGTAACTAAATAAGATTGATACTATTTTATTATAAAAAAATTAAATTTAGAAATTAAGGCAAGATTTATGGCCTTGCCTTTCAACGGCAATAATCAGCCCGCGGCTATCCTGCCATAATAAGGAAAAAGGCCGTATGAACATTTGAGAGTTGTCATATTTCCCATGTATTTTTGACAACATTCATGCATATTTTTCCATGAAATTTTCAGATATTTTAGATCAAATTGCGTATGAAATTGTTTTAAAATTTTGGAAAATAATGTTCACAATTTTCCCAGTAAATTCGGTTTTTATCGGAGGAGACTAGGCAACGTCTGGAGGCTCGTACGACGTTCTTCCTTGGTACGGCAGCTATTGCCCTGGTGCGGGCTCCAAGTTTTGTAAATCGCGATGAGAAAAACTTGAGGGAGTCTCGTGAGACGACAACCCGGAACCGCTGTTAGCGTAGCTGAGTCCCGGATCGATGCGGGCGTTAATGCTGGAAATTGGAAGTTGGACTGACCTTTATATCATCCGGATTCATTTCCGATATGCTGATTTCCGTCACTTCCACTTCCGTGAATAGGATCCCGTCTTTGTCCGCCTTGATGACGTCAGACAGCTCGTGGTTCAGCGAGTGCTCCAGAAAGTCCCGCGTCTGCTTTTGCTGGTACCAAAACTGGGGACAAGCGAACGAAATCGTTAGCTAATATACATCAATAAAGAAATGAGAACTGTAGCATAATTGGACCCCGTTCAGCAGGAAGGAACCAAGCCGCATCAGCTATTGATAAATCAACTGAGCAATTTAATTTTTTACGAGAGACCGTTTGTTCTTGAAATTTTTAAGTTTGCTTCGTACTTTGAGAAATAGTCATTGAAATGTGCAAAAAAAAACCTTGCAAGGCCGTTATCACGTAAAAAATTAAATTGCTCAATCACTAACTAACTGACTAAGTAACTAACTAACAAGTCGTTCTCTTCAGTGGTTTTGCACTTTGGCCATAGCTATCCTTTGACATGTAAAAACAAAATAGCGAACCGATCTCCTCGACCCACTTCTCCCTTAGAGCGTTTCCTATTTGGACGTTTCCTTTTTAGCATAAATACGTCCATTTTATCAATCTCTGAGGAAGATTAAGCCGCAGTTAAATTCAAAAAAACGAGTCGGCAAGTTCTCAAAAAATCTACTTTTACGGGAAGAAATTCGGCAACACCGAGTGCTCATACGACGTTTCCCCTTTAGAATTGATGTCGGCTACCTCTGTCAGGTGCCAGTGAAACGGGTCCTCGAGACCCCACTCGCGCGTGTCGCCGCGGGAAGTCGTCGCCTCCGGACAAAACGACGTATCTACACTCGCGCGATGAGCCCTGTAGTCCACATATCCCAATGCCTTCCCGGGCTCATCTTTAAGTGTACTCACGACGTTTTGTCGGCCCAGCGACGAAGTGGAAGTCGGAGAGTGAGTGGACGGCGAGAAAAATCGGAGGTAAAACGGAGGAGCGAAGGGCAAAAGTGAAAATCTAATGGTCGAGTGAAAAACCGAGCCGGGGCCGGGGCCGGGGCAAAAAAAGAGGGGGGGAGGGGGAGTAATATATCACGTAAAGACGGACCGAGAGTTGCGCGGCGTTTAGCGCTCGCCCGGGCCACCTACCCCGATCCGCCATCTCGGAGGGCACTTAATTTTTCACCCACTCCGTTGTTGAGCTTGATTTTATTTTCCGCGGCAGCGTTGCCGGCTTTCGTGCTCCAACAACGGGGAGAGATCGTAGAGGTAAAAAGGAGGTGCTTGTGTCGCAGGCAAGTAGTGTGAT
The DNA here is from genome assembly GCF_001854935.1 of Bemisia tabaci. Taxonomy (NCBI): domain Eukaryota; kingdom Metazoa; phylum Arthropoda; class Insecta; order Hemiptera; family Aleyrodidae; genus Bemisia; species Bemisia tabaci. The sequence continues at coordinate 1,040,387 of NW_017547239.1, forward strand.
CAGGCATTTCGTCAAATGCCTAGGCAGATAGCTAAATTTTGATTATCTACAAAATTTTGTGAATTTATGACGGAGAGCTCACGAGTTTGCAATATTTGTGGAAAAATATCTCATCAGACCTACAAACCCTTTTTGTCTCTTCCTCTTAAGTTGCTTCTCATATTTTTAAATGCTGAAATTCTAAAAATACTGTACTCTCTGACATGCTGAAAAGTTCAAGATAAGTGTGTCGTCAGGAGTTAAAAATCGTTTAAAATACTATTTTGTGATGCAAATTTTTACTGACAATTTTTTCTTACGGGGCCAATTAATTTTTTTGTCTAAAATTAGGAAAATAATCAGAATTTCAATCTTAGCTAGAATATTTGACTATTTGCACAGGTATTTGACAAAATGCCTGATTTTACTATTTGCATCTAGAGGATTGTTTACCCCATGACGTAGGTCGGTACAGGTACTCCAGCAAAATCCGGAATTCGGAGTTAGAAAAATGGACCATAACGTCCGATTTTTTCGCCTAAATCAACTCATGATATAATTTCAAACACTTTAAAAAGTATGACTTTCTTCCAGAAACTACACCATTCCCAAGAAAATCGATGATAAAAATCGTCCGTACCGACCTACGTTATCAAAAACAAGCAGGAAGCTCCAACGCATTGGCGTCGGAGAGCGGCTCTGGGGGCAGTAGTTGTAGTCAAGAATGAGGGCCTAGACACATTTTGTCATTGATGTACAATCCGACAACTGTCGATTCATGTTTTGTAACTTAGCAGATTTACGTAGCCGGTGTATAAATGTGTATTGGGCTTTGATATGGCGAATACATGGCATTATCACTTGTTGTATACTTTTAATTTTGAAAGCTCTTTGGAGGTCCGCTTCCTAAAAAATCTCTGGTTGATAAGTCGTTTAGCGAGGCTGCAAAAATTTTGCATTTTTATATCTGAAAGTGTAGGTATTGGTTTTTTGTATAATTGTTTTTTTGGATTGCTGGAAAAGTAACGCATACTTCTATAATTTAGGACTGAGTCAGGGAAATATAAGGTTCGTTAAATAGTAAATATTCCTAGTACCGTGTGACACTATTGTTAACGAAAAGTTTTTGCAACTTGTCAAAGAGGTTGTTGAATGATCTTCGAATAACTTTTGATGAGCTAGAGGTAATGGTTCTATCTGCAGCTCGTGGACTTCTGTACGATATTGTCCAGAATCATCTAAATTTTCAAAAAGTGTCCGCTTGTTCGATACCCAATTTGCTCATTCATGCATACAAGGAGAAGCGCATGAAAGCTTTAGCAGACATTTTGGAGATGAATCAAGAATTAGATGAAGAATTTATGACTTAAATCACGGCACCTTAATCACGGGATGACCTTAATTACGGCAACTATTTATTGTCCATGAGATGCAGATGGTTCCATTTCCCTAGCTCATCAAAAGGTATTCGAAGATCAATTTCATCAGCCACCCGTACTAACCACGTTTCTAGTGACCCGTACTTGCTTCGCACGTATGAAACATACAATCAATGAATGAATGAATGAATGAATGAATTTGCCTGTATGAATGAATTGCTCCTTTTAAAAATCAAAACAATATCGAATTGCGATATATTACACAGTTAAGATAGGGCTATGTCCTGTCGTAAGCGGCGACATACAGTCGATATCATTTCAATAATCGCCCCAATGGCCACGATAGTTGTTAGACGTTTACGGTTTCCCTGGTAACCTTTGTTTGCTATCAGCTGATATCAAGTAATATGACTAGGAAGCTCCAACCCAGTGGTTAAAGCTTCCTTAACCGCGAAAACTTTAAAATTCAAATTTTCAAATTTTGAACGTAAAGTACATTTTTTCCATCACGAGATAAAAGCACAAACAAGTTTTGAATTGTTGACTGTATCACCATGATTCCAAAAATACAATACACAACATAGCATTGACTAACAATAAAACAGTATGCAATAAAATAAAGTCATGACAAGGAACATAGCCGAAAATGGCGCCGATTCCCATCAACCAACGCGCGGTCTCTACAATGTAACATGCTGCATTGATACTCCCCAGCTGGGACCGTCCGGAATAGCAGCTCTAGTGCAAGCACCAGAGCCGCTAAAATCCAATATGCCCGAAATGCAAACACCTCCTTCTGTTCTCCACTGAGAGAGATAGTATATTACTAGCATCCTGGCTGATACGAGGCCAAGCCCTCAAAGGATGCTTAGCGCCCTGAATTGGCTGAAAATTGGGCAAGAAATGTAGATTTTTGAAATCTTGGTCGATACACTAAACCGCGCAAAACCGCTCAACGCTACTATTTCTAGCACTGTAATCACAGTAAAGTAGCATTTTTATTCGATGATGATATTAAAAATCATAGTTTGTGCCCATACTAATGCTTTTTGTCATTAGGAAGCACCCTGCGCTGGGAGAGGTGGTTCAAAAAGTACGCCACTAAGAAAGATATTAAAGTGTTGAGAAAATCCGTTTATAGGGAGAACCGCGAAGCAATCAGATGTTTTCACCCTCAAGAAGATTATTTTGTCAAAAATTCAATTACGGGTCAATGCTAACTAATGAATCAGCAACAGTTGGCGCGGCGTACTGCGCCCTCCAGCGCCCATGCAAGGCCCAAGCGCCTTCAAATCAGTGTATATGCAACACGGGCATCCAATGAGAGCGAATAGTTGTATCAAGGAGTTCGGAAAGGAGTGTCGCGTTCTAAAAACAATTTTTTATACTCACTAGGCAGCGTTTGGATGGAAATAATAATGGAAAATGGACTTAGAAAAGAGAATAATAAGTTTGAAGTTTTACATCTTTAGGATGCTTGGTATAAAGAAACAACTTCAAGGTTGATATCTGTGGCAGGAGTGCGCAAAAATCAGGATTTCAAATACATTTTGCTAAAATACTGGTTTCTTTCTAAATTTTTGTCAAGAAAGAAAAGACCCGAATCCATCACGTTTAGAAGCATATTTCGCTTCTTTGTTTCGAATAAATCTCTTTTGTAAAACTATTGTTGTGAAAATTTTTAAATGAAACCAGTATAGTAGTATTTGTTCAATATCGTATTGTTCTCTCACTGTGTAGATTAACGTTGAGTAAAATCATTACAAGCCTAATATTTTTATGATATAGTGAGAGGGCTATGACCAAAATTTTTTTAGTAAACTCAAATTTCTCACATCCTCGGTATGCTAAAGAAAGTCTCTATATGCTGACAACATTTGGACTGCGTTTAACAGAAAGGAACCAAGCCACATCAGCTATTGCCAAATTTAATCGGGCAATTTAATTTTTTACGTGAGAAAGTCTGTGTGGATTTCTTTGAAAATTTTAAGGAATTCGCCAGGTACTATGGAGAAAATTCACCGAAATTTGCACGAAAATCTGCACAGCCGTTTTCATGTAAAAACTTAGATCGCCCAATTAAAGTTGGCGACAGCTGATGTGGCTTGGTTCCTTTCTGTTTAACGCGGTCCATTTGGTATCGATATCCAACGCAAGTGGCAAAATGCATACCATCATACATTGCTAATTACAGAGAAAGTGGCCGGGTCGGGTTGCTGCATGAACGGTTCTCTGGTGATATTTTGAAGTAAAAATACGATCCAATTAAGAGCATTAAACTACTGACACTATTTGCAGACTTCTTTTTCGCATAAAAAAATATGAACAAAAATGAAATCACCGTGATTTTTCCTATTTTCTCTACTTATAGTATGTACCAAAATCTCTCCTCAACTTTTCCACGCGGAAAAATGAAATTGCTGATTCAACAATTTTGTATAGTTAAAAAAAAGTGTCCGACATGTTTCAGTGTAAATTTAACTTAGAAAAATGCTAATTTAACCTCCTTTGTGGTTAAATTAGCTTTCCGCTATTCAATAATGTACATTTGAAACATGTCGGACACATTTTTTAGCAATTTAATTGTTATATCAGCAATTGGATTTTTTTTCGGCGGAAAAAATAGAAAGATTTTGGTACAAAGTGTAAAGGAGAAAAAAAAGGAAAAATCACGGGGAGTTCATTTTCGTTGATATTTTCTATACCGAAAAGAAGTCTAGAAATAATGTCAGTAACTTAATGCTCTTAATTTGTATAATTTTCACTTAAAAATATCACCATAAAACCGCGCATGCAGCGGCCCGGCTACTTTCCGTGTGATTAGCAATTTATGATGTTTTGCATTTCGCCTCCGGCGGATCGCTCCCCTAATGGATTGCAATTTTTCCGTGCAGTGCGGATTTGACAACCCCCACTAAGTCCGTCCTTCGTCCTGCTAACCCGCCCCCGCTTGGCAGCAGCCCGGCAGGCACTCCCTCATTTTTTAAAAAAAATTCTTAATCCCTTCCTCCTTCCGCAGAGTTGCGCGGTACCTAGTTTGCGAATTAAACGCCCGTCATTTTCGCCCTCGCTTTTTTTCGTCGTTAATTAGTCCCCGTCCATGCCAGCCGCGCGTCCGAATCCCAGGTCCCCTGGTTTTCGATCAAAACCGCGGATCTGAAGAGAGTTTATGTTGGAGATGTGCGGTTCTTGATAAGCAAGGCGAAGGTGTCGGGTAGCCCGGAAGCAACAGGGGCGGAGGTCAAACCGTCGCACAGTGAAACCATTACGGTAAAAAAAAGTAACCAAAATTGTGTGTTAATATATTTCACTGGGAAAAAAACACATTGGATCTAGAGTCCAGACTCTTGAAAACATTGACAAGAAAAAATACTCTTGATTCAATCAGATTTTTGCTTAATCAAAAGGAAATCCGCGCAATTTAAGAGACTTGGTTCTTGATTTAAGCAAAAATCCGATTGAATCAAGAGTATTTTTTCTTGTCAATTTTTTTAAGAGTCTGGACTCTAGATCCAGTGTGTTTTTTTTCCAGTGTTTAATGCCAAAGGCTGGCTTAACTATTAAAGACATGACAAATGATATATCTAAAAGTAAAAAAAAAAAAAACTTTTTTTTGGCTTTTAGCTCGCTTGATACATCATTATTACCATATTTTGTATTAATATGGAAAGTAAAACGCGAGGTAACGCAAGCTCGTGGCTGACTTTTTCTACGTTACCTTTTTCTGTGTCAAATCGACCAAATGTTGGGGTTGAAGGGGCCAAATCTACAATCGACGAAGCGGTAGACATAGAGTATTAGGCAAAGGGAGAATGGGGCGATCCTATTGACTGAAACGGGTGGTTGTTAAACACTAAGGGGGAAATGATATAGTAACTAAACGGTCTCTCGCGGATTGCCCTCAGTTCGTATTTTACTCGCCTCCCTACCAATAAGATCGCTCCATTTGCCCTTTGTCTCTCTCTGTATCAATAAATTTAAAAAATCAGCCCGTTAGATAAAGAGAGTGTGATCATGTTAAAATATAGAGCCCTTTCGGTCCAGAAAGGCAGTCAATTCTCCCACAGGAGACGCACTACTGCATTGTCACTACCAACCCTCACCTTCAAATGTCAAGAGAAAATAGCCGACAGGGTTTATAAACGAGCGTCTTAACGCAAAATTGAGGGGGTTCATACAAAAATCAAAGTCTAATTTGTGATTCGATAACTTTTAAAATGATACGTAGCAGTAATTATTGTCATAATAAGTATTTTGGTATAATTTGAGTGCATAGGTTGGCTGCTCTTTGAGTCCGTAAGAGCTCCATTACCTGTTCAAATTTAGCTGATCAAATTTAGTTTCCAACTTGGATCGCATATTCCCCGAAAAGGAATAACCAGCGCGATGACAGTGTTTTCAAAATAGTGCAACTTCTCCTTATCTTTTGAAAATACTTAATGAATGTACAGTATTACAATTTACGCAATTATTTCCCGTTAAAATTAACAATTTTTTGGTGGGAAATCAGAACTATTTGCTATTCATATGAGATTTTTTAGATAATTATGAGAAGCAACATTTTTACAACACTGTAATCGTGCTGGTTCCTGCGATCCAATTATGAATGAGCTCCAATTCTTAATCTCCAATGGAATGATTATTGAAATTGATGGACAAATATGTCAAAGCGGGTGCGGTTGCATTGGACATTTGACAAAATCGGTAGGTGAGAGCTAACTAATGGTAATCTACGAGCGACCCTAAAGGTTAGACATAATTTTCACTCTTCGTCTATGACAACCACTCGTTTCAACCAAAAAGATCAAAGGGCTGCACAGTGGACCGAGACAGTAGGTGAGGTCGGACAAAATTTCGAAACTTTAAAAGCTTAAAACTCCGTTTACATAAAACTTTGAAATTCTAAAAGTGGTTTCCTCGTGAAATTGTCTCCGATGAGCACCTTTTAGAATTTAAAATTTGGCGAAATAAACGTCAAAATTCGCAGTTTTAGTCAAACATTTCCTGTCCGACCTCCCTGATTGGTTCGATCCACTGTGGACAGCTCCATTTTCCTTTTATCTTCTTTGTCCATAGCCTCGTCTGACAATTTCAACAATCAGCTCGCTGGGAATCTAACCTCTCCCATTGACTTGCTCCACTGTGCGGCACCAAAAACAAACGTCCCCTCGAGCTGTTTCCGAGAGGATTTTCAGAGGAGCCCTAGGCTACCTGGTATCATTAGTGACATAGAGCTCATCCGAAAATGAACATGTTCCTTTTCAGGAAAAACTCGTTCGTATTTCAGATAAAGTTAAATTTAGAAAAACTCCGGCGGGCTTCGGGTGGCGCGAGAGCCTGAAAGAGTTTTCAGGGCATTAGGATTTTTTCCGAAATAAATGGCTCCGAACGGCGGGGCGTAATTTACGATCCTTCACTTTTCACGGCGCGGCGCCCCGCTCTTAGAAAGCCGCGCGGCGCCTTTTATTAGATAAAAAATGCCGACAACGCTTCCTTGACGTCACTTCAACACCTACCGCCGCCGGAGAGCTTCAGGCTCGGTTCCAGTTACCGACACGAAAAAAAAGAAGAAAAAAAGTTACTAACAGCCCTTTACCGCTAACCGCGCTTATAGTCTAATATAGCACAGCGAAAAAGGAACCTAAAAACGTTTAACTTTTATCTTTTATCTTTTTAACTTTAAGAAACGAATTTTCAAAAAAGGCTGAAGAAATTACCTTTTGAGCAACCTGAACCTTTTACGCATTTAGAAAAAACTTGGGTACTCTTGATTATGGAAGAGCTCTTTAAGTTTTTAAATATATGTTTTCAGTTCTTGTGTTAAGAGTGAAAAATAAATGTAATACAATGTTTTTAAAAAAAAACCGATTCTTGAGAGGAATTTTCAATTTTGATAGAAATATTCAATAATGTTACTCTGTAAAATTGCATGAAGTACAGACGGGGGGTCGGACGATCTGGATAACCTGAAGGTCAGGGAGAGTCAGGGAATTCATACTTGTAGTAGAATTCGGGGAATTTTGGGAGTAGAAATCAGCAGAAGCCAGAGTAACTAAAATAAAATATATGCGGGAAAGTCAGAAAATGTAAGGAGATTTGGAAAGAAAGAAATTATGGATATCCTCCTGAATTATTGCGGTGAAATTCCGAATACGTCCAATCTTTCCTTTCTACTTGAGATACCCTGTTGGTGGCTGTCTCATTTTTAGCGGTCACCTTAATGGAGAATTTGCATGACATTTTTTTATTGCTTCATCCGAAAGTGCTTAAAGAGCTGATTTCACAGTATTTTTTATAATTTTTTTCTAATACGGGAAATAGTGTAAACATAGATTTAAAAGTGAGAAAATGCACTGCCTAGTGACGTCATCTGGCGGTTTTTCCCATTTAAACACATGAATTTAAGCAGATTAGATAATTTTGTCATATCTTCTCCAATGATCGTTTAATTCATGAGCCAAGGGTATCCTCGTGTTCATTTCACTCAGTAGTTTCCATTTAAACATGAAATTCATTGAATTTCAGACCCATGCAAATCCTCCATTACGCAGAAAGGCTCATCCGGTAGAAAAAATGGAAGGAGTCGGGAAAGAGGCGGAAACTGAGAGCATTCTTTTCGGTATGATCTCATCGTGTAAAAAGTCATGGAGGACGAAAAGTTGCCACAGGAGTTGAGAAGTACAATGCCGTATAATTACGACGGGAAAGTTGTGCATATATCCGCATGAAAAGTGAACTTAGTTTTGAAAGCGGGCGCCCAAGATGCGAAGCCTTTACATATCTAATGCCCGAACAAAAGTTTCCAAAATGTCTCGCTTACGTTTACCCAGCGTATTTAACCTCATCCTTTCGCAGCCGTCAAGGTTCGGTTTAATGGTCTGATGCAGAATTTCATGGGAAACCGTCCCGGCGCGCAGTGGAACGAGTGACACATGGCGTGGAAACTTTTAAGGATGGTATTTACATTGATAAAAAATGTAGACGTTTAAAATTGATGTCTAATGATTTTAACGCATTTCCTCTGGGAAGCGTCCCTTAACATCCTTAGTGTAACGAAGTAAGCATCAGGATGGACCACCATTGGGTTGATTACTGAAATCGATAAATATAGTTTTTTTGGAATAAACGACGAAAATGTGCTTTTATAGGCATTATGGATCCGTTTTGGGACAAACATTGGGGAAAAAGTCGGTATGCGTTACTAAACCATGTTTATTTTATTTAGTGTTATTCTGAAAACACTAAGTGAGTAGATAATGTGGTGATTTTTTCGCATTTTTATGGAGCCGAAATTGCAAAAAAGCCGCTTTGAAAAATCCAAAAACTACATGACATTTCAATCGCACCCGAATGGCGGGAAACCAACGGTGGTAATGTACTGCGGTAGTCAAATCGCAATCTTCTCTCACTTTCCACTGATGTTTGTTAAAATAAAAAGTGTTTCAATGTGGAATTGTTGCTTGTTTCCCACAGATAACATAAATGAGATTCGATTCTTTAATTCTAAGGATATAATTTCGACTTTAGTATATTGTTCTCACATACGATGGAGAATTTGCGAGAGTCGTAAAGATTTGTGCTTGCTTCTGATTAGTGCCGGATGACAGCATTCGGTTCGGCGCGAAACCGGGGCGTTTTAAATTTGCGTTTAAGTTGAGCGATTTGAACTGCGTATTTCTCAGTTATTGAGTTACATTTTCGCGTTTTCAATGTGCGCATCATGTTCTACGCGTCATTTACCTTGGGAACAAGGTATTCGCAATTCAAAATTCGTTCATAGCTTAATGACCCATCTTTGTAACATTTCTCGATGTGTGATGTGCGAAAATAGATTCACACCTTGAAGTTTGTTTCATTATATCAAGCATTGTGAAGGTATAAAACTTCAAATTTAATAGTCTTCTTTTTAAGCCTATTTCCCGTGTTCCTTTATGCCGAAAGCTTCATAGTTAATATTGAAATTGCTTGATGAGCGCGACATTTCTTACTGACGCCTTGGATACAACTATTCGTGCTTATCGGATGTCTGTGTTGCATGTACAACGGTTTGAAGGCGCTTGGAGTTTGCATGCGCGCTCGAAGACGCGATGTGCGTCGCGCCAGACGTTGCTAATTCATTACTGTAGTCGTTTGATCCATGACTCTGAACCTCGCCTGCTAGCTGATTATTAAGATTGATAGACAAAGCGATAGAGAAAGAGAAAAGGGGAAAATGAAGTGATCCTTCGGTGGAAGCGGGTGGTTGCAATGAACAAAGGGAGTAAAGAATAGATAAAATAACGGTGATCCAAAAGAGATCCCACGACTAGTCCATCATTTTCTTCCTTAGTATATAACAACTATACCCGTTGCAGCCAATGAGATAGTTCCATTTTTCGTTTGCATTTTATGTCTATACCATTCGTATATCAATGTCAAAAATCAGCCGCCAGTCAGGGTATACAATTAAGAACCGCAACCACATGTTTCCTCATTTAAACTTTGGCGTGTAATACGTAGGACACATTAAAAATTTCCAAATTCTACTCAGGAAGTTAAAAATAGCGTGTTTTGCATGCAAATCAAAGTTGCTGTTCACATAAAAACCTACGTCTACTGGAGACAAATCGCGCACTATAATAACTTCTTCACGTTTTATAATGGAATAGGTAACTTTCTGTACGTTTGATGTTTCTTGATACATTTTTTAGTCTTGTAAATAAGAAGAAAATTTTGTTGAACCAAACACAAATTATTTGCTGAATGGATGAAATTAGTGTCGCAGAGCGCTAGGGTGCGCCGTGAAAAGCAGCTCTTAGGTATGTAAAGAATTGTATTAAGTAGCCGATTTACCCTGCTTTGATTCTGGTTTTTCGTTAGTGGAAAGCTAGAGTTAACCGCGAATTTTGAAAGTTTTCGATAAATTCGACTTGCATTACGTAACTCTCGATTTAAAAATAAAAACATGTTTTGTAGAAATTTCCTGCCCATATGGTCCATTTGCAGTTTTAGTCACCAATTTCATATCGTCCCACCTCTCTCAATTGTCCGCTCTACTGTGCGGTGTAACTTGGCATCATCAATCACCAAACACTGACGCTGGCAGCGTTTAGCGGTGTGCTAATCAACGCAAATGAGTACCTGTGACGCGATGGCACTCTGATAAGTTTTCAAAGGAGGATGTGAGGGGGTGGAAAAGGGTTGGAATGTCAGAAAAAAAGTTCCTCCTCCTGACGAAATTCTTCACACATCTTTGCACCCCCATCGTAAGGCCTTCACTTAATTTTGGGATGAGCCCCGTTATCCATGCAACTCAATACTTTTCAGGGCTCGCGTGAACATTTGGTCACGTCAGAGGTGCGACAGCATGCTTGAAGTCAAGGCTGCCTGGGACAGAAGGGTAAAAGTAGTGGTGTAACAAATTTTCAAGTGGAGCCCTGGCAATTTTACATTTCTATGATAAAGAAACATTCTTTTTTTTATTACATGTATTTTATTTTATTTTATTTTACCACCCTAGCTGAAAGGAAGTATTTTTTGCCGTAAAATTTTTATAAACCCATTTTGAAATCTACTACCTTCCGGCGACTTTATGGAAAAGTAGCCATTATACTGATTGGTTTTTGGTTTGAATAATATATCGACGGTGTAAGTCGGCAATCACATAACTCGTTTGCGGTGTCCGAAAATCTCCGCCTCTATGTTATTTTTTTAAATGAGAACAAATTGACATCATTCCTTGAAGTTTTTGCAGAATTTTCTTCGCACGGAGAAGAAAAATCACGGCAGTATTAAAAAATTGCCGTTGAGTAGTTTTTCGTTTAAAAAATAAAGTCTGACAGGAAGTCTGCGACGTCGCAAACCGAGTTATGTGATTGCCGACTTACATCGTCGATTTATATGGGTTTTTTTTTCATCGATTCAACTGAGAATAATCCATGCAGAGTATGCAAACATGTCAAAATCATGAGCTGCAAAACGCTGACTCCGCGAGTTTAAATATTAGATCATAACAGAGCCGAGCGGCGCGGCATGCTGCCAGCGCGGAACAACCTAACCAAGCGGCGCCTACAAACCTAAGGGGATACTTCACGCATTACGCAATGCTTGGAGTATCCCCTTAGGTTTGTAGGCGCCGCAGCGCGTTCCGCGCTGGCATCATGCCGCGCCGTATCACGGCGCTATGACAGGAAGTCTGCAACGTCGCAAACCGAGTTATGTGATTGCCGACTTACACCGTCGATATACGAGGATAAACTAGGCAACGAGAAATGCAGTTGGGCTAATTGAAGCTAAGCCGTCCAATTCGAACAGCGGATATTCCAGGTATCGAAATAGGTTTTTTTTTTTTTTTTTTTTTTTTTTTTTTTTTTTTTTTTTACATGGGATCCTAACTTTTTTGCGAAGTGAATGATGCGCTGTAATATTGCTCCCGAAGGTTTGACAGTAGCGAGCCACGGTCAATTTTTGTCATTGTCCTCCCGTAATCAATGCTAATCAGAGCGATCTGCTAATTCCGCGCTGGAAGGGGGGGTATTCGTGTGGGGGATGCGAAGGGGGAGGAGAAAGGGGGGCTGATAAGTGAATCTCCTGTAATTCAATACATTTCTCCCACCGTGCCTTGCGTGACGAAGCGCGCTAAACTCTCCTTGTAACGTTGCCGGACCGCATATAAATTCCTGTTTCTCGTATACCTTGCGGAAAGGTGACTTATCACGATAGCGCAACGGTGTCACCTAGTCCTGCTGTTCCTGTTCCGAAATGCATTTGGATAAAATAGATTATCCGAGACTGGATTAATCCGATTGACAAATAGAATGGGCCCCCTGGACTCGGAACAAAGGTGGAGTAAAAACACAGACGGAAGTCTGATGTTGCCGTAACGTTGCGGAAATTGAGGTCCCCTGAGGCAAATCTTACGCGTTGGCGATGGAAAGAAATTTTTGGAACCATAGAACTTCGACGCCGACGTCTGAGTCTGTATAGAGTACCTATAACGATAGAGTATGGCCATTACTATCTTTTTAGCACAGGAAAGTTGTGCTGCTTTTTGATTGGTTTACAAGTTTTAGGCATGATGCCCTAATGATCGTAAATAAACAAAAAATGTATGCCGACCCTTCCACAAGAAATTTTACATCTACCGTTACGGCCCATCTCTTTCTGGATGGGACCGATACATCGTATTCTTTGAAGGTTCGGAAGAACCGGACAATGTAAAAGTAGATGTAGTTCCTTTTGACAAAAATGTAAAAGCGGGATTTTCAATTAAATCAAAAGGAACTGAGCGCTAACTCGTGAGCCGTGGGCATGCGACAAGAGCCTTGTGGACAGGGCTCACGAATTAAAGACCGCCTTACCGATTGTCATCTTCCTCGTCGTTGTTGCTGACGTCACTGGAGCTTTATATTTCCAATTCATTCTTGTGACCCGAGCACAAACAAGCACACCCCATCTTTCTATTTGCACATTGTTCCGTTTAGTATAAATACGTCCACCTAAGTCATAAATAGGGAATGCATTGGGACAGAAAGAGGGTTCTTACCTTGGGCGAGAAGATGAGAAGGAGGACGAGTGAGTTGGTGAGCTGGGAGCGGATGAAGGCAACGACGAGTACGTTGGTGGGGCTCATGGCGGACCAGTAGAGGATCCGGATGACGTAGAACACCGAGCTGAAGAGGATCTCCACGAAGACGGCCCCGCTCAGGAACGTCCTCTCGTTGAACTGCACCGAAGCGTTGCGGGCCGCGTAGCCCAACTGCAGCCCGAATAGCAGGAACATCAGCTCCGCTGAAAACCAAAATCCCGTTCGAAATCAACAGGCGTTTCTCATACACGAAAAAAATTGAATGTCGATTTAGCATTCATACTGGTAAAAAAATGTGCGACAAGTATCAAATATATCAAGACAAATTGAGACGAAAATTAACTAAACCTCCAAAAACTGTCCCCAATACACTGCAGAGGGCAGCTTTTTTGCTTTTTTCTTATAAAAATATTCAAAATCTGATGTTTTGACTGAAGTGAACCAGAAATCGCTCTACGAGAGAAGTTTCCAGCGTGGACCGTGGTCCAAGATTAACTTTCGCAGCCGATCTCATTTCGTCATTTTTGTAACGTAAGGATGCAACTTCATTTCAAAGTTGCAAAATTGACCCGAACAATTGAGTTTTAAAAAGGAATACAGCTGTGTAAAGTTTATCAATTTTTTTTTTATTTTTGCGTGAGATCGGAAGAAAATTCAGAGAAATTTTTGGTTTGAAATGCCAAAGATTCTCCTGGTAAAAATTCAATTTGCGGAAGGAAATTTTGCAACATTGAAATGTAGCTACGTTCTTTGGTGAGGAATACGACGTTTTTACCATTGAAAAAATTGACGTATTGCTACCAAACGAAACTATGAACGGATGGGAAAGATGGAGTGTGCTCTAGAAAGCTTTGTAAGAACTTGGTGGACTTGGTTCCCTTTGAAGAAATGAAAAAGCGGGATTTTACAGTCTACCAAACGGCAGTATGTGCCAACTGAATGCGGCACTCATGAGCCATGGACATGTGACATGAGCGTTGTGGACAGGGCTCATGAGGTAAAGACGCCGAAGGGCAACCACGGCAACGGCTTCGTCGCTGCTGACGTTATTAGCGACTTATAATTCCCATTCATTCTCACAGCCCTCGAATAACAAGCCCATTCCTTCTTCCCCACCTGCCTTTGCTTCCGTTCGGCAGAAATACGTCCAACAAATACAATAATCAAAACGGTGGATTCTCCCGCTTCAGTCGGAAACTCGGACTTCAATGTAAATAGTAGAGATACCGATTGTCGTAAATACAGTCGCGCAGTATTGATCGGAGCACGAGGGAGCGGAGGATGGTTCAGGAACATGCTTTTTTACGCATCACTCACCGGTGAGATATTGCAGTTTCGATCGAAGTCGAAAGCAGGAGTTAAATCTCATTATGCATTTCATCTTTTCCCTCTGTCAGTAAAAGCAAAACGACAGAACCAATCGTCAGATAGCGCTTCGGTGCGGCAGACTCCCGCTTCAGCGGCGGATGAAAGGGGGCCGTAACCCGATGAATAAATCCGTAGCACAAAATGAGATAATAATATTAATTCACGCGTTCTTAAAACGGAGGGATGGAACGGCACAGGGTGTGCAGAGCTCAAAGAAAAAAATCCAAGGACGTTTTTAGGTAGGATTACTCTCGGAGAAACGTAACTAAATTTCAATGTTGCTAAATCAGGGTGTCCACTAAAAGAGGCTGGCCAAAAATCAGTACTTTTTCAGTACGTTCCCGAGAAATTCGGTAACTCCTCAGAGGGAAAATTCAGTACTTTTTTTGGGCCTCCAATTTACGAAATTCGAAAAATTTAAAAAAAAAATTGGATTTCTCGCTCATATTGCGACAAAAGTGAAAAAATCCGGATCTTTTCCCGGAATTTCAGCACTTTTTCAGTAATACCGGAATGTCCTTAAATAATCAGTACTATTTCCGGACTTTCCGAAAATTCCGGACTTGCAGACACCTTGTAAGTTTTTCCTCGCAAATTCTATTTTTACAATAATTGAAGAATCTTTGGCTTTTCTGATTGAACATTTCCCTATTTTTCCTCTAATCCCGTAGAAAAAACTGGGAATATTTTGGAATGAGTTGAAAGTCATAAATGTCCCATAACTCCCATAAATGCATATCCATGGTAAATTTGAAAAAAAAAAACGTGTCACAAATTACGCAGATTGCCCGCTGAGGAGTGGATTTCAGACTTTTTAAATGTGTCCAATGCGATTTTCGAGCAAATTTTCGCTCAGAGAGTGTATTCGGTGGGTTCTATCTATTCCTTGCAACAGACCTGTTATGCCAACAGTTCCGCCTCCTGTGAAGTTTTTCTTGTCCGTTGCAAAATTTCGTTCGTCAGAGTTGGGACCTTTCCACAATAAACGCTTCAAATACCTCCTTGAATTTGCTCTCGATGAACCGAGAACACCCCGTAGAACCAAACTGCGAGAGACGGGCGACGGAAATACCCACGAGCGAATTCTTCCGACTTTTTCCTCCGTGCGCGTTAAAATTAATTCGAGTGAAAATCAGGATGCTTTGAAGTTTTGTTCGATGGAGCGAAATAACAGACATTAATGGGAAAAGATACCCAGTGCGAATCCAGCCCTGTCGTTCGTAGCAAAAACCTTGCATCTATAGATGTATTTCAACGGGAGAATGCGGGGTTTTCCCTTTAAACGGCAAAGCTTCAGTTCTCCGTAAATGCTCGGATCTCGCAGAGAATGAATCCAATTAAAGACTTCGGTGCACCCGACTATTATGATATTATTCGCGACGCGAATTGCAGAAAATTATTCATCCTGTTGAGCGCATTTTTATGATATCTTGAGCAGGGCGTAAAATGCGCCGAGGGTGGATTTTGCCCGGTAGCAACTTTAAATGGTCCTTAATTGCGCTACGGTGGGTTCGGAGAAATAATGCCGGTAATGCCGGTAGGTAGAACAACCTCCTCGTTTGTTTTATTATGTTTGAGTAAGGTAATTTTTTTATTGTTCTTCAACAATGCAACCACCCGCTTCTACCGATAAAATAAAAAAAAATGTGGTCGCGGTCTTTTTTTTCGGCTTCAGGAAATTTCGTAAACGACTTTTTGTCCGCCTACTTGTTTTTTTTTTTTTTTTTTTTTTTTTTTTTTTTTTTTTGAAATATTATTTCACATCAGAACACTGGAAAAAATACATTGGATCTAGAGTCCAGACTGTTGAAAACATTGACAAGAAAAAATACTCTTGATTCAATCAGATTTTTGCTTAAATCAAAAGGAAGTCCGCTCAAATTTAGAGGCTTGGTTCTTGATTTAAGCAAAAATCCGATTGAATCAAGAGTCCTTTTTCTTGTCGATGTTTTTAAGAGTCTGGACTCTAGATCCAATGTGTTTTTTTCCCAGTGAAACATTTTCTCTTTTAAAAATGTGGCAAATATTTTTAAAGCCTTCATCAGGCGATGGCATCGATATCAATCTCAATGTAACGTAGTTGTGATGAAAGAAACTATACAAAAATTGATACAAGAGAAGAAAAAATAAAAAAGGAAGCAATTTTTGGTTTTAACCCATTTGTACATCGATCTTCTAGAGTCAAATACGTCCAATTTGGGTGAGTTGGGTCGCGCGCACATCACACTGCAGCACAGTAAAAGCACAAAATATTCAAGACGAAAATTAAAGTGCTATGGAAATCATTAAATTTGACAGGGAGCCACCTTAGTGTTTACAAAACACACACTATATTTTCCTTCAATGGGTATATCGACGGCGTGAGTCCGCAATCACATATCTCGTTTGCTGTGTCTGAAAATCTCCGCCTCTGTGATATTTTCTTTAAGGAGAACTAATTGACATCATTCCTTGAAGTCTTTGCAGAATTTTCTTCTCACGGAGAGGAAAAATCACGGCAGTTTTAAAAAATTGTCGTTCAGTAGTTTTCCGTTTAAAATATTAAGTATGACAGGAAGTCTGCGACGTCGCAAACCGAGTTATGTGCTTGCCGACTTACACCGTCGATTTATATGGGGTTTTTTTCCATCGATTTAACTGAGAATAATCCATGCAGAGTATACAAAAATTTCAAAACCATAAGCTGAAAAACGCTGACTCCGCTAGGTTAAATATTACAGCATAACAGAGCGGAGCTGCGCGGCATGCTGCCAGCGCGGAACAACCTAACCAAGCGGCGCCTACAAACCCAAGTGGATACTCAACGCATTACGCAATGTTTGAAGTATCCCTTAGGTTTGTAGGCGCCGAAGCGCGTTCCGCGCTGGCATCATGCCGCGCCGTGCCATACGGCGCTTCAAGCAACTATTTCACAACAGAGGTGTTGCACAGTATCATATGAAATTGAAGGCGCTCCAATATATGAAGAATGACCGGCATCTTTTAAGAGTGCAGGTCTTTCCTCGAAAAATAAAACAACTACGACACAAAAAGAGAGCGGTAATCCAAAAACTCACTCAGTGCTAGCATCCGTATTTATTAACTTTTGGTAGATTTCTTGAATTTCATTAGAGAAAAAAGTGACTCGACTAAGGCAAAAATATTCTTGAGCATGCCGTCAAGAAGATTATATTTTGAATCAAGAATAAAACCGCTGAATGAAAGCGGATTTCTGCTTGATGTAAGTGACTTTTCTTTTTACATGACCATCTTTTCTCCTTTAAAGAAGCATTCTCTTCTTTATTGATTCAAAAGGAAATCTTCTCGGTGGTTAATTTGAGCATATTATTGTTTGAATCAAGTCACTTTTTCCTTTAATGAAGTTCAAAAAGCATGCTTAACGTAATTGAATACCGATACTAGGACTGAGTAAGTTTTTCGACTATCGCTCTCTATTTGTCGTCGTCACTCGATTTAATTTGCAAGGGAACTTCGAGCTTTTGAAAGATGCTATCAATCATGATGCGTCAAGGTGCCTTCAATCTGGTATGATACAGTGCAACACCTGCGTGGCAAAATAGTAGCTCTAAGCGCCGCGGCACGCCGGTGCCATCGCGGAGTTATCGCCACTGTTCGAAACTCACAAGCGAGAAAGCGCCAAATGCGCCTAAAAATCGGCTATGGCGCCTAAAAAGTGAAGGCTCTGCGCCAACGTGGCCCCTAAAAATTGCCCCCTAACATCTGGATGTTCACAGGAAGTCACATGAAGGAAGAAAAACAAATCTATTTGAATTGAAAAAACTCCGAATTTTCAGCACTACAAGTGAAAGCTTGCTTTTTCTATTCTTCACGATTTCATTCTTAGTGCTTTTGTCTTCCCCAAGTTACAGCTACTTACTAGTTCTGTTACGAAAACATCTTGGGTCTAACTTTTCACGAAATGCGTCGTGATGTAGGCAAAAAGTCAATTTGGCCCCTAAAAAATCTTCAATGGCGCCTAATAATCGAGCTTGATGCGCCACATGGCTCCTAAAACTCAAATGTGAGTTTCGAACACTGGTTATCGCACACAGGCATTTGACAAAATACCTGATTCGATTATTTACTTGGGCTAGATAAATGACAGAGGACTCACCTATCTGAGTTACATGGTCCCACCAGAGCGGTTTGCAGGCGACGATCTCGGGGTTGGGGAAGGCGTGAACGCGGATGAGGATGGAGAAGCCCTCCTGGAGGAAGTTGAGGACGGAAACGGTCCACGCCGCGAGGTAGGCCACCACCACGACGACCATGCCCAGCAAGTAGGTCAGCAAGTCTTTGTCTCTGACGACCCATCGACGGGCTTTCCGCGTCCGGAATTCCATCAAAATCCTGCACCGGGGCGCCGTCACCGAGAAAAAAAGACAGCCACCATCATTCATCTTCCGCCGAGCGCTACGGCTACTCCCACCCCGCGCCAAAATGAATGAATATGTATACAACGGGAAGTTCAGGCGGCGTTGCCAAGGTTTTTGATAAATTGGACGGCATTTTTCAATTGGAAACCACTATACTGCCGTGCTAAGGAAGAACGCCGTATGAACATTCGAGAGTTGCCAAATTTCCTTCGATTAGATGTTTATTTTTGAGGAAAGTTATAGATGTTTTTCCTTGAAATTTTCAGGAATTTTGAGTGAAATTGCAAACAAAATTATCTGAAAAATCGGGAGAAAAATATTCATGTTTACCAGGAAATTTATGTTTTATTAGAGAAAATTTGGCAATACGCCTGAAGGCTCATACGGCGTTTTTTCTTACCAAAGCAGTATATCTGGATCGTTTTAGAAACAACATATGAATCATCGGAAAGGTAATTTTATGGAAAAGGCAGAGATTTTGGTTCCTTATTGCAAAATGTAATCCAATCGGGCTGCATTTTTTAACTAGGAACTACGGTTTCTGGCTCATCTGTAAAAACGCTTTTCTGCACAGGGAAACTAACGGTAGCTACGTTTTTTTCTTAACTGAGCCAGAAATTGTGTTTTTTAATTGCGAAATGTAGTTCAATACTCCAGAGGAAGTTTCGCCCAACACAGAAATGAAAATATTTTTAAAATAGATCAATGGCCAAAGTGCAAAACTAAGTATCTCCATTACGCCGTCTCGAAACTTCCGTTCCGATTTCATTTTTTAAAAGAAAAAGAAGCCAAGTTTATAACTTGAAGTTTATACAGAATATTCTGCTAACACAGAAGAAAAATCAAAGACGTTTTCAAGAAATTACGTTGACTAGTTCTCCAAAGAAAAAAAAAAGTATAAAGAAGAGTGTACTACGTCACAATCGGAGATACGTGGTCTCACACTTTGGCTATTGAACTGGGGATAAATACTTGACAAATATTTATAAATATAATGAAAATCTTTTTTTAATCCAATGGATCACTTGCGCTGGTCATAAAATCGTGTTTTGATGACTTAGGCTTAAAGTTCAGAAACATATAATGAAATATCAGTCCCAACGTCGAACTTCTACGTCCAAATCCACTACGTGCGCCGTCATACATCGTTGTAGTATGCCAATGTTTCTTTCACCTGGGTTTTATCAATCGGTAATACACACATTTAAAATTGTTGCTCAACGTAGAACACAGATGAAACCAAGGTATAGGAAAAACTATGGTATGCACTACTGCGGTGCATGACGTCATAAGCCGAGTTTTCTGATGAGTGATTTTTTCTTTAATATTGGACGTAGAAATTCGACATTTGAACAGTTATTCTATTGCGAAGAAAAAGCTGAGGTGTTAGCGGGCTTTACAAATATAATATGCAATTATTGCTACTCCGGCCATGCTTTAAAAGTCGGTCGAAACGTTTGCGTATCCACCACGTTAAGGTAAAATTGTAAATATATTAACATTCTCTTGCACATTGTTTTTCATTAAAGCATGGCCTGAGTAGCAATTATTGCATATTATATTTGTAAAGGCGGCTCATAGCTCAGCTTTTTCCTTTGCATTATGAGTAGCCGAAAACCCAAAAATCTTGTTATTCTATTATGCTCTACTAACTTTCAAGCCTGAATCATCAAAACACAATTTTGTGACCAGCGCAACAAACCCATACAAGCGAATTCTTTCATCTTTGATTCAACATTTTTAATGAGTTGTTCGTCGTTTTTTTCACGTTCAGATTTGATAGAAAACTAAATTTTCCATAAAGGAAAATAAATTACCACATTTATTTGCAATTTATATTAAGTGTTCGATCAAATTTTACAATCGGTAGATTTAAGATAGGCCTTTAATTCCTTGAAGGAATACGGAGAAAAAATTCCAAATTGTGTTTGAAAATTTAGTCATGAAAAACAATTTTACGTATACGTAAAATCAGCATTTTTCCTTTATGAAGGGGCCAATACACCTATGCTACCTAATTACAAGAGGTAAGAGTTTTAATTTGAGATTATTCGTAGATCATCATGCTATGAGGTTTTTTGCACAGTAAGTATTCTAAAACCTTTTCTCAGAAATACCTGAAAATTGTTGCATCAAGTTTATAACCAAAACAACTTCTTACAGCCCGTAAAACGAGTTATATTGTACACATTTAGGAGAACCTATCATACTTCAACTTTCCTAAGTTTTATCTACCCTCAAACATAAAAATTATTCCTCCAAATTGTCCTTAAAAAACTTGAATAAACTGCATGAGTGGAAAGAAAGTAAAGGGAGAAAGTCTTGAGTCTCGGAATACAACCATATTTACGTCCACTGAACAACGTCATACGTATGGAAGAACCACTCAAGGACAATTCATTCTTCCTGCACTTGTGATGCTGCGCTGGTTACGGCTTCAAGAGGCTCAATTATCTTCTCCAACAGCTTCCTATTTTACTGCCAAACAAAAGCGCGACTAAGAGTTGGCTGCAAAAAATATGGTTTTTTAAGCATCCGCACGCTGCGTCTCGGGATCATAACTATCACGGAGCTCCGCCAAGCTGGCAGTGCCTCTTGTTGAATTCATAAAACGACAGAAAAAGATGCCATTAAAATGAGATTAACGAAAACACTGCTGCAACATTAGTAGCGCCGCTCCCCCTCCCCCACCCCTTTCTTACCTTCATTGTTAAAAGACCAATAAATGTTCGCTCGTTTTTTATCCTTATGAGTCTTCTTAAAGTTTGCGAGGGAGCCACGTCATTTTTTCAGGTGATACCTCGCGAGTTTCGGAACGCCCTAACTTCCGTTGTAAATCTACGAATTGCATCTCAAAAGAAGCGGTTTTCGCGTGTTTCCGAGAATACGCCCTTCGGGATGAATGCGCGCTGATTAATGTCGTAATAACGTTGTCTCCCGTACGAAGGAACGTAACTCCGTTGCAATGTTGTCAAATTGACACAAAAATTTATTTATTTTACGAAAGTGGATTGCATTTTGCAAAAAGGAACTAGGAGCATTGCAATGTTGCTAAGACTGAGAAACTTCTTTTGTCAAGGAAGAAGAACCTGATTATCAATTAACAGACTCTATTTTACTCGCTAAAAACTGTAAATTCAAGACAAAAATTACCCTGTAAATTTCATATTTTTTCATGGGTTCAGTCATTTCATTGCAGAGGATGAAAATGCACAATTTTAGCATCATTGCAATTCTTCTGGTTCCTTTTTGCAAAATGCAATCCAAATGTACCGATGAAATTTTTATCCAGATGTTTCTAATTTTTGACACCAAATCTTAAGAAAAATCGGAGACGTTTTCGGTTAAAAATTCTCAAGATTCTCCGAGTAAAATTGCGAGGGGAAATTTGGCAACAATATAATGGAGTTACGTTCTTTTGTGAGGGAACGACGATGAGGACAAATTTTCAATTTATCGTGACAGAGTTCTTGTGTAATTCTAATTTCCGGAAACTTCATTCAAAGCTTCTTCCCTAATCAAACTTTAAGTTTCTTCGCTCAAAACTAAAATGCAATCCCTGTTCCCTGTTTCGCGCCGTTTCGCGAGCTGCAGCGAACTGTCCATCACAAACTTCTCGATGCATTTAATTAAAAACGTTTTTTACTGTTTGTTTATTTTCCCCTTTGAAGTCAGAACTAATTGCATCAAGTCGTTTAAGATTCGTTTTAAATGACCTTTTTCCAATAAAGAACTTAGACGACTTTCAACTCGAGCTGGTTTAATTTTCATTTTGTGCCGGAGCCTCCTTTCGAAAAAATTGAGTTAAAAGCATTACAAAATGCCTCCTAAACCTTGTAGCGTGGGCCAAATAGTTGAAATTTTAAATTACCTCGGAGTAACGTACTACTAAATTTTGAATCATCTTTAAATTAGATACATTTATCTATATAATATTTTTTTTAAAAATAAAGGATAGAATAATACATTTTGAGAGTTTTAAAAGTGTAGTTAGAGTTTGGTTTCACAAACTGCAAAAAAGAAAATTGGAAATTTCAGCTTTAAATAGAACTTAAATATGTTGTTGCATCAGGTTCTACGAATAATGTCAAACTGAAACTCTTACCTCACAAAATTAAGCAAAGTACGTGTTTTGATTCCATTAGGAGGGATTTCATGAACACGTGGGAGCATTTTAGGATCAAATTTACAATTTTGTCCTCAACCACTCAAGTCATTCTAACCCTGCCTCCGATCGACCGATTATAAAATTTGATAGAGCTCAAAACTGTTTCATGAGCAATCAATTTTCGAAGGTCTACCTCACAGAGTCATGCGTCTGTAAAATTAATCGAAACGAGGACAGCTGAAAGAAGCGAAAGAGTCATTTTGCCGTCCTGAGGAAAGACGTAGTATAACCATTCGAATGTTGTCACATATTACTCTGATAAGTTATTAATTCTTGAGAAAAATTATGAATTTATCTCCTCGAAATTTTAAAGATACGCCAATAATAATTACGGATAAAATTATCCGTAAAGTTAGACAACAATTTGCACTAGTTTTTCGAAAATTATGAATTTTTTCAGGGGAAATTTGGCAAAATTTGAATGTGGGAACGGCGTTTGTACTTCCCATGAGAGTATGGGGGAATTATTTTGGCGTGCTGAGGAAGAACGCCGTCTGAGCATTCAAGAATTGACAAATTTACTCCGACAAAATATTTATTTTAGAAGGAAGTTAAGCATTTTTTCCTTTCAAATTTCCAGATATTTAGAATTAAATTCCGAACAAATTGTCTAAAAAATTGGAAAAAAAAATATTCAGAATTTTCCCAGTAAATTCCTTCTTTATCGAAGGACATCTTGGCGACGCCTGAAAGCCCATACGGCGTTTTTCCTCAGCGTCAGCACGGTATTTTCGGGTAGATTCTATCGAGGCAGAGGCATCAATCAGTCGAATTGACAGGACTCAATGAAAACATGACACTTTTTATGAAGGCTGACGCTTACCTGTAGAGCTTAAGAACAATAGCACCATAGCAGACGACGAAGCCAAGCTCTCGACCCCACGGCTCCAAGATACAGCGCTCAGTCGAAGGCTTGAAGACGTAAACAATTACCTAAAAATAGGAGAGAGTTTAGTGGCGATCGATAGGCGAACAAGGCAAGAAGCCCCTCGAACGTAAGAACCTAAGTGCATTTCAGATGAGCTCTATCGCCCTGATAACTCCGTGTCCTCCAGGGCTCATCTCGGAATGAAGTTAAGTTCTTACGTCTGAGGGGCGACGAGATGAGTGAAGCACAAATCGTGACGAAACAGCGTAAGTGCATTTTTAGATGAGCTTTATTCTTCGCATAACTCTGTGCTTGGCGCGGCTCATTTCGAAATGAAGTTACGCGGCGGCGAAATGAGTCGAATAGAAGACGCGTCTGAGACGTGCGAGATAAGAAAAAGGAAAGGGCATTCTCGGCCGGCTTCAAATTAATAGACGGAATTGGAGTCAAAGGCTGCGCGTGTAAAAGGCCGTGGGCGTAAGAGGTCCAGCGCCCTCGTTTTTTGGACTGACGGGGCGAAATTACGGCTGTATTTTCTGGCACAATGGAGTTTTCTGAATGAACGTTTAGATAGAATTGAATTGACGCGACGCGACGGGGTGTGGGGTATGTCGGTTAAGTGCTTTCTCATTTCGCCTTCAATTCTGAGATAAGCAAATCAACATACTCCTTACAAGGTATCTATGTTTCAGGGGTTGCGTTTTCCTGTGTCTTGATTCTCTTGTCTAAGGGTGGCACAGAGGTGTTCTCTGAATGAAAACTTAAATTAGGTAGATTTCTAAAAGTCGTCTCTCTCACGAAAGAACAACTAAATTTCAGTGTTGCCAAATTTACTCTTCCAAATTGCTCTTTTACAGGGAGAACCTTGGGCATTTTTGACTAAAATTTCACCAAATTTTTCTCTGGCTGATGCCAAAATTAGACACATTTTGGGCAAAATTTGCGCAGATTCAATTGTGTAAAAAATGGAATTGTTTGAGTCAATTGGGGAAGCTTGGAAATAAGTTACGATCCTTCGTCCGGGAGACGACGAACTGTATTCTCTAGAATTTTAGAACAACAAAACCAAGAGTGATAAGAAGAAAGAAAGAAGGAATAACCGAAGAATAAACCCAGACAAAAAGAATAAAAAGGAGAAAAGAATAAAAAGAGGGAAAGTGAGGCATGGGGAAAAGGCGATGATAGGTAAATTTTTTTCAGAGACGAACAAAGGAGGACAGAAAACGGGATCGGAATGTAGAGAGAGAGAATGCAGAGGAAGAAACAGAGGGAAGGAGAAAGGAAAGAGAAACAAAGAAGGAACAGTCAGAGACAGGCAAGAGGAGGGAGGAAACCGGGAACGAGAGAGAGAAAGAGGGCGAAGGAAGAGAGACGAAAGAGCGAGGGAGAAGGTCATCAATTTTCCAATTACAGGCTCTCCCACTTGTTGATCCCACGCGCCACCGGACGGTTATGCCAACGAATGAACGTAACTCCATTCCAAGGATGCCAAATTGCCTCAAACAATTAATTTATTTTACAAAAAAGTATCTTTGCAATTTGTATCAACATTTTTTTCTGATTTTAGCATGAATTCTAAAGAACAATCAGTGAACATTTCACTTAAAAATGCCCAAGATGCTCCTGGTAATAAATGCAATTTGCGAGGGAACTTTGGCAACATTGAAACGTGGTTGCGTTCTTTCGTAGGGGGAGCGGCGATGAATGAATCGTGCACGCGTCTCAAAAAAGCAAGACAAGAAAAGGGAAAGGAAAAGGCACTCCGAGACCGGATCAAAATTAATAGACCGAATTAGAGCGACTCCGGGCCGTTACAAAAGCCCCCCGGAATCCGGAGGGATCGATTTTTGTGTGTGTTCAGCTCGCGATAATCTCGCTCATCCTCGAGGCTCGTGGGAGAGACCCAGACGATCCCTCCGCTGAACTTGGGATCAGCGATCCTATTGAAAATAGAGCCCTGCTAAGGAACAACGCCGTATGAGCCTTCACATGTTGCCAAATTTCCCTAGATTATAATATAGCTTATGAATATAATCGCTCAATTTTTCAAAATATTTTACTCTCAATCGACCACTAGACAAGGATCGAATAAATTGGACCGCGTTAAACAGAAAGGAACCAAGCCACATCAGCTATTGCCATATTTAACAGGGAAATTACTCTTTTTACGAGAGAACGTCTGTGCAGATTCCTTTGAAAATTTTGAGGAATTTGCTTTGTATTATGGAGAAAATTCACTGAAATTTGCACAAAAATCCGCTCAACCGTTTTCATGTAAAAAGTTAAATTGCCCGATTAAATTTGGCAATAGCTGATGTGGCTTGGTTCCTTTCTGTTTAACGCGGTCCAATTAAGCATTCTGATACATGTTTCTTAACCAACATTCAACGTAAAGCACGAATATAACGAAAAAAACACGATTCGTGCGGTAAAAATTACTGAAATCAACTCCTAACTAAGAAAAAGATGCCCCTAAACTGTCGAGGCATTCTGTAACACTACCTCGTGATGTAAAATGATTGTTCATATTTCTCGTTGAGAAGGTAACAGAATTCAAAAAAAAAAAAAAAACTATGATGATAAAGTGTTTATTTTGCATTGATTACGCGAAATTCGAACTGCCCACTGTGTGCCCATCAAACGGACTATGCACTACATTAGTGACCTAAGTATTGTTAATTACTTCAAAAACTATTCTCAGACTTATAGGGTTACTTTTGCAACTACTGAAATTGAAAACGTATGTGAAGGTTTAACAATAAGCCTTATAACACAGTGTACCCTCCGGCCAGTGCAGAGTAGGCAATTTGCACATCAGTTAGCATGTGTAAAACGGTGTAACGTTGGAAATATTTCTCCGATGTCGAAGGCGCTACTTGGAGAGCGCGCGAACGCGCTTTACAAGTAGACTGGGTACGAATCATTAAGCAATGTGATACATGTTTCCTCCTCAAAATTTCATGGAGAACACGATTCGCGCGACAAAAATTACCAAAATCAACTTCTGACTAGGATATGAGCGTTTTAAGTGTACATTGGTTACGGGGAACACTTGCCCGGTCACAAGAAACGCAATACTCTACGTGAGTCAAATCGCGCACTCCGACAGTTTTGGCCAGAGACAAGAGACCATCCACTAGTATCTTGGCCATGGTGGAAGCTTTTACTTTCGGGACTTTAGCATTCTACTGTTGACTTACCTACATGGTTGATGCTCAACAATGTGTTGGCAGTTTCGTTTTGCAAACAAGCCGAAAATGGCCGACGTTTGGGAAAGCTGTTTGGCTCATGACGTCATCCGAAGCTCATCATCGACCATGTAGCTAAGTCAACAGCCGAAACTAGGGTGATGACTGTTGCTCCCTAATAATTGTCCATAAGGAATTGTTGAAACCCCGAAAGTAAAAGCTTCCACCTGTCGCTAGGAGGCCAGTGGAGGGTCTCTTGTCTCTGGTTTTGGCAGGCTTCTCGATCAAAGAGTGTTCATTTTTCACCCTTTTTCTGTTCAAAGTGTAAACAATTTGCTAAAGCTGAGCCATAGCGTCAAGATTGAGACTGCCATACTTTCGTATCGCAAAGACTGCCACGGTAACGTTTAGTTTGCGATCTGAAGTATGTGGACCATTGTATTTTCATGAGCGGGAGGTTTGAATTCACGTGTCAAGAAACATTAAATACGTAGGAGTCAAGTTCAGTAAATTTTGTCGCACGAATCGTGTTCTACGTTGAAGTTTGGCTGAGAAACATGTATCAGAACCCTTGACTGCATACCTTGTCTAGCGGTTCATTTAAGGCCGTACTCATAGTCGTTCATAAAAAGGCTCATTTCTTCAGAGGTCCCATTTGTTTTACATTGTAACTAAAGGGGAGGTTCAGGGAGT
Source organism: Bemisia tabaci (assembly GCF_001854935.1). NCBI lineage: Eukaryota > Metazoa > Arthropoda > Insecta > Hemiptera > Aleyrodidae > Bemisia > Bemisia tabaci. Next base: position 1,067,972 of record NW_017547239.1, read on the forward strand.
CCTTAACATAATATCATGAAGAGGACAATTTTTGCAAACCGAGCAAAGGTTTTTTTTATCGTTTTTTCTTTTAAATTTTTATTGTTTCCGACTGAAAATGGCTCAGTTATGAGTAGAAACGTCTCGGGTGTTATTAATCGTATATTTTTAGTTTTGTTTCCCGTTTTTCCTCCCGTTTTTTCTACTGTTATCATGTCTTGGGCTGCTCTTAAAAATTTGTATCTACTTTTACAAACCTTGAGTGAAATTTAGTCACATGACTCTGGAAATGAATTTCAATGATCTACCATCGTGAAAAGTACAAAATACAGAGAAAATATAATGAGAGTGTTGTAAATTTTAAGGTAGGTTCGCACGTCCGTTTAAAATTTGTCAAAATCAAAGAATTTTTTTTATTTTCTAATACGAACATACTATTTGCACTGCAACATCATTATAATCCCTCTCAAACATTAATTTCCAGAGTTTTACATCTGAATTTTACTCGATGTTTGCAAAAATTTTCCACTTTATGCTGCTTCGTTAAGGATCTCCTTAGACCTTCCTAATTCAGCATGTGAACCATATCGACGGTGCAAGTCGGTTATCACATAACTCGTTTGCGGTGCCTGAAAATCTCCGCCTCTAGGTTTTTTTTAAAAAAAGGAGAACAAATTGATATCATTCCTTGAAGTTATTGCATAATTTTTTTCGCATAGGAAAGAAATATCACGGTAGTTTTAAAGAATTGCCGTTGGGTAGTTTTCCGTTTAAAAAATAAAGTATGACAGGAAGTCTGCGACGTCGCAAACCGAGTAATGTGCTTGCCGATCGACAACCATCGTTACACCGTCGATTTATATGGTTTTTTTTTTCATCGATTCAACTGAGAATAATCCATGCAGAGTATGCAAACATTTCAAAATCATGAGCTGAAAAACGCTGACTCCGCGAGTTTAAATATTAGAGCATAACAGAGCGGAGCGGCGCGGCATGCTGCTAGCGCGGAACAACCTAACCAAGCGGCGCCTACAAACCTAAGAGGATACTTGACGCATTACGCAATTCTTGATGTATCCCTTTAGGTTTGTAGGCGCCAAAACGCGTTCCGAGCTGGCATCATACCGCACCGCACCACGGCGCTTCAAGCAACTATTTCACAACAGAAGTGTTGCACAGTATCATATGAAATTGAAGGCGCTTCAATATATGAAGAATGACAGGCATCTTTTAAGAGTACAGATCTTTCCTCGCAAAATAAATCAAGTACGACACAAAAAGAGAGCGGTAATCCAAAAACTCACTCAGTACTAGCATCCGTATTTAATAACGTTTGGTAGTTTTCTTGAATTTCATTAGAGAAAAAAGTGACTCGATTAAAGGGAAAATATTCTTGAGCATGCCGTCAAGAAGATTATATTTTGAATCAAGAATAAAATCGCTGAATGAAAGCGGATTTCTGCTTGATGTAAGTGACTTTTCTTTTTACAAAACTTTTTTCTTCATTATTGATTCAAAAGGAAATCTTCTCGGTAGTTAATTTGAGCATATTGTTGTTTGAATCAAGTCACTCTTTCCTCTAATGAAGTTCGAAAAGCATGCTAAACGTAATTGAATACGGATACTAGGACTTAGTAAGTTTTTCGACTACCGCTCTCTATTTGTCGTCGTCATTCGATTTTACACCGTCGATATGGGTTTTCTTAAGGAAAGGAACTATGAGTAAGGAGCGACTATGGATACGACCCTTAGGGAGGTTTAAGGAACGACTATGAATACAGCCCTTAATCTAAAGTATGTGAAAATTTCGAGGAAATAAATTCATAGCTTTCTTCGAAAATAAATAATTTATCCGGAAGAATTCGGCAACATTTGGATTGTCATATGCTGTTTTTCCTTAGCATGACAGAGAAGAGCTCCCCCGTTAGAGCGGGATTTGCGATGAGCACACAACACCCGGCGCGGAATTTCGCTAAAGGCGCCACGGGAAACAGGATTAGACCGAAATCCGCGAGCAAAAGCTCACAAAAACTTTAGCAACAGTCATTGAAGGATATGACGAAAACGTGGGGGAGCGAGCGTTTTTGTAATGACGTTTTTGCAAGGGCCAACGATCTTCTGTTTGAGACATTTTTGTCGAGGAACACATATTTTCGCTCTTCTGACGTAAAAGCGAGCCTCAATTTCCGTATGAGCCCCGGAAATCATAGATTCATAATGTGGAAAAAGGCTCACGTGGAAATTTAGGTACGCCTCCACGTCAGAGGGGTGACGATTCCTGATCGTTCACAGACAGCGCTGCCGTGATAGCGAAGAGAGCAGTAAGTGCAAAAATGAAGTTTTGAGAAAACGGGCCTAGAAGCTTCTGATTGGAACATTTTACTGATAGAAGCATCCGTTCTTTGTCAAATCGCAACCAATCGTTCGAGAGACTCTGAGAAATCATTTGGGGGATTAAAACTCGACCGATTTTATTTTAAAGTACATGAAAAAGGTAAAATTCAGTTTCATGTAAGGTTAGTATTTAGCAAGACAGCAGTACGTGCTGTCTTCTGCGTGCTTCTGTGGTAGCGTGTTGGACACACAACAAACACATTTTCAGGTTAGAAATCGGCAGATGAGGGCGGCATTCCTCTTGAAAGCACTGTTTTCATTAGCTCTCATGCACCTACGGCTGTCTTGAAAAAAGAATATGTCATTTTTTGTGCACTTACGGCAATTTCATACGTCTCGTTTTCATTAAATTAGGATGAATTTTGCTGTTTTAGCTGTCTCAGTAATTCCATCTATGGAGCCGGAGTTTCGACGAATTTTGAAGAAAAACCTGAGACCTACATGTCAGTGGCCGAGATCCAAGAAAAAACTATAGGTCAGGTAACATGTAGGTCTCGGGTTTTTCTTCGATATTTTCTAATTATTAACTTATTTTTCGACTGAAAATAACGCAGTTTTGAGTCAAAACGCCTCGGGTTTTTAGTGTTGTATTTTTAGCCTTGTCCTCCCCCTCTCCTTGTTTTTTTTCATTGTTCATTGTCTCGGGCTACTTTGTAAAAATGTATGTTTATTGATAATGGGTCTTCCTGTGGGAAAAATCAAAGTAGGCCGCATAATAAGTACGGATGAAAAAAAATCATACTTACAGAAAAATATAGGATAAATATTCCAAGTAAGATCATTTCTAGGACGGTCCACATACCGGTAGCTATCGTCTGAAAACAGAAATAAAAGCTGTGTCAGAGCACAATGCATTTTAAAGACCTTGCACTAACAATCTGTGAGATGTAATTGGGTAAGGCCAAAGCTGGCCGTGCCAAGGAAGAGCGCCGTATAAACATTCAAGAGTTGCCGAATTTTCCCTGATAAAAAATATATTACATTTATTAAGGAAAATGTTGCCTCTTTTCCCTCGGAATTTTCAGATATTTTAGATTAAATTCCGAAGAAATTTCCCTAAAGAATTTCATGAAGAAAAGCATTCAAAAATTTTCCAGCAAATTTTTGGTTTATAAAAGCAAAGCTGGGAAGGTCTATAGACTCATACGGCGTTCTTCCATACCACGGCAGAAATGCGGAGAAAAAAGTCACATTTTGCCTGATGATAATTGATGAGCGACTTTTTGAGCATTGAATCGATTATACTTCACCTAATGATGAAGAATTTTTAATTTACCATTGTTACTTCTTTGCCATTTCCCGCCTAAAAAGTCGACTCACAAGACTATAACTCTTTTGCTCGACAAACCTATTTTACTCCAGTGATCCTTTAATTTTTCTCCCTGTTTTAGGTGAGACAACCCAATAGTTGCCCCTCGTTAGAGTGCTCAAAATTGTGTCTTCCAACGTAAATTTGTTCTTCAGTAGAGGGTACGCCGCCTAACCGCACAGCACTTCAACCCCCCCCCCCTCCTTAGCGCTACACGAGCCTCAGGACTTTTGCATCCATGTTGTGCGTTGCGCGTTTACGTTGTGGTGCGTTTAGGTTGTGCCTTATGCGTTTGGGTAGTGCGTTATGCCTCTATGTTGTGCGTTATGCGTTTACGCTGTGTATTATGTGTTTATGTTGTGAGTTATGCGTTACTCTTATAATTTTATATACTAGAGTAAGATATTGTGTTGGATAATAAAAACTCTCGCCGATTGCCTCACATACACCTAAAAGAGTAACGTCCAGTGTTAGCAACTACGAGAATGACGACTGCTCGCGAGTCAGTGGCGGTTTTATAAGTTGGCGACACTGTTTTCCATCCATTTAAATGCAGTGGCTGATAGGCCGCAAATCCAAGCTACCCTTAGAAACCAAACTGCTCCTCTACAAGTCAATGTTGAGACCGGTTTGGAGCTATGGATGCCAGTTGTGGGGCTGCGCATCCAAAACAAACATTGAAAAGATAGAAATCATCCAAATGAAAATCTTACGAAGCATTTCAAAAGCCAGATGGTACGAGAGAAACGCGGATATTCGCGCCGATCTTAACATTGATTCTGTAGAGGACTACATAACAAAAATGTACAACTCTTACGAAAACAGATTGCATTGGCACCCCAATCCTGAAGCACTCGCACTTCTGGAAAAGGACCGATGCATCCGAAGATTAAAACGTCGTAAACCCCATGAGCTTGGAACCCAGGGGTTCTCAAAATTCTCCATCTTTTAAACTAATGAGCCTCCTTGCGCTTTTCGAACGCAATCAGGGGTTCTTGGGTCTTTGACCGATCTCGGTCTTCCGCTTTCCAAGTTAAATCAAAAAGACTTTTTTACTTTGAAGCAAGATTGCTTTTATTTTTCTCCTCACTAAAAAGAGGGTGTTTATCGCATATTACTTATTTATTTTAGTATGCTCTTTTTTTTATTATTTTCTTTGTTACTTGTTAAAACAAAATTTTTGTAACATAGTATAAGTCTACCTTATAAGTTAAATTTAAGTTTTTTACAGATGTATTTACATCTAAAAACTATCTTGTACATAATATATTTTGTGCAAATAAAAAAAAAAAAAAAAAAAAAAAAAAAAAAAAAAAAAAAATCCATTTAAATGTATTTAAACCAATCGATCATTGGTGAGGCAGCCTGAATCGATATTTTTATGGATTTAAATGGAGGGGAAAACAGTATTGCCAACCTGTGAAATCTCCACTGGTGCGAGTCCAGCAATGGAGACAGGACCGACATGACGAGACGCAGCGACCGCATACATATAGGGTCGGCGCGGTGATCCGTTTAGGCGTACGCTGCGCGCCGCACAGTGGATCGAGTCAATTAGAGTGGTCGGACTTGAAATTCTTGACAAAAACTGCGAATTTTGATGGTTTTTTCGTCATATCTATACTATAAGCTCCGAGACCTCCTAATTTTGCGAAACTGGTGACGCTTAGTTCCAGCGTTCTACCGGGCCGATTTTCATGATTTTTGCGGCTATCGACGGGCAATTGTCTCTAGATAAGCCAACTCTTTTCAGATTTTCAAAATATGGCCCAGGTTTTTTTTATATCAAGTGGTAAAGTTGCGAATTCTCCCATTTAAACAATGTTAATTTATACTTTTTGTCATAGTTCGTTTGAGCGTTCTACCGGGCCGATTTCCAAGTTTTTTGCGGTAATCGACGGGTAATTGGCCCTAGATGAGCCCGCTCTATTTAGAATTTGGAAATAGGACCCAGGTTTTTTTACAATCACGTTATAAAAGTGAGTGAATTTTCAGAATGCTCCGAGACTGCTACCGCTATGCGCGGGAGGATGCGCAGTGGTCGAGGAGGTTGCGCAGTAGCTGTGTAGCCTGCGCATCAGCTCTACACTTATCTACACAAGATTCGCACCACTTTCCTCTAGACGAACGGTGGCCGAGTCGTCAAAGACGTCGGAAGCGTCCTATCAGGGCAAGATGTGGGTTCGATTCCCGTCTCCCGATACACTTAATTATTACCTGATTATCAATATTCGTTGTTTTACTGCAATATTTTATCAAACAGTCATTACAAATCGCGCCCTTTAGACTAAAAAAAAAATATTTGTTTCTTTATTCATCAAAACCAAAAATTATTTCATTCTAAAATACCTCATATCGTAATTTTTTAGGGGAAAAATAAATAAAACTAACACTGATAGGAGGGTAAAAATAGGGCCGCGAAGCGGCCCATTGATGGCGCGGAGCGCCTTCAGGGGGTTGGGCCGCGTAGCGGCCAGGGGGCGTAGCCCCCTAGTTTTAAATATTAAGGGATGCTTCGAGAGGAAAATTTCACGAGACAACCAATGAAACCACTCTTAAAACCTTAAAGTTTAGTATAAACGGAGTTATTAGCTTTTAAAGTCTCCAAATTATGTCCGACCTCTCCTTTTGGTTCGATCCACCGTGCGCCGCTCGGAAAATCTCGGTCGCCTGTACAAACTTGTTGAGCCTGTTTACCTTGTTACCTCGACTTTTCTGCCTCTCCGCCCTCCCCCTTTTAAATAATCGTATGTGCGGGGAAAAGAGCCTCTCTAAAAAAAACCGCTCGCATGTTTTAGGTTGATAGAGTTGATAAAGTGCGATGCCGATGAATTGAACGCATGAACTGCCCTACATGTGACATAAGCACCGTTGTTAGAAATCTCAGAGCGAGATACTACGGGATGCGTATAGAAATTGACAGACGAAAAAAATGGACATGGGAAACACGAGACAGAGCCCAAGCGCCTTCAAATCGGCGTATATGCAACACGGGCATCCGATGAGCACGAATAATTGTATCAAGGCGTCAGTAAAAAATGTCGCGTTCTTTAAGTAATCTATCGCTTTGTTTATTCATTTCAATGATTAGTCTGGAGAGAGCTTACAGCAATCACAGTTGAGAAAACATTTTAATAATATTGGGGTAAAAAACAGAATGAATGTAAAGTTAAACAATAACACACAAAAATAGCCCGACTAATTAAACTAAAAAACACGAAAAACGGGCAATCAAGGCTGGAAATCAAAAAACACTCAGCCGGAGACGTTTCGGGGTGGTCTCAACCCTCTCATAGACCAGGAAACAAAAATACATAAATAATTATAAAAATCAAAATCAATAAACCCCCATTCGTAATAACAACAAGCGTTGTCTCCTCTTTTGTTACCTCACTCTTTGTTATTACGAATGGGGGTTTATCGATTTTGATTTTTATAATCATTTATGTATTTTTGTTTCTTGGTCAAGGAGAGGGTTGAAACCACCCCAAAACGTCTTAGGCTGTGTGGTTATTGATGTCCAGTACTCATTACCCGTTTTTCGTGTTTTTTAATTGAATTATTCGGGCTGTTTTTGTGTATTATTGTTTAACTTTACATTCGTTCCGTTTTTTACCCCAATATTATTGAAATGTATTCCAAACTACCATTGCTGTAAGCTCTCTCCAGACTGATCATTGAAAGGAATAAACAAAGCGATAATCTGCTTAAAGAACGCGACATTTTTTACGAAAACCTTGATGCAATTATTCGTACTCATCGGATGCGCGTGTTGCATATACACCGATTTGAAGGCGCTTGGGCTCTGTCTTATGTTTACCGTTTTCGGCCTTGATTACCCGATTTCTTGCGTTCAGTTAAACTGGAAACCATTTCCAGCACTCTCACCGAAGATACGCATTCCTCGACTCCAGGAACGGATATCATGCCTCGATGCCGTAAAGAGCGATCCGCGGCAAAGTCGCAACGAGGCCATTCATTCGGAATTAATTAGCGAGGGGTCGTAAAGGCCGTTTCTGGGGCTGGGGGAGGGGGAGGTGAGCGGGAGGAGAGGGCGGGACTACGTCACTACAAGATGCAATTAAGCTAATCCGCACCACAAGTGTTGAGCCATCGACGACGTAACAAACGAGCCCCGTTGAAATCCTTGATTTACCTTTGATGTAAAACGCTTGGCTGCGGGTGCCCCAACTTGATTTGCGCCGAGGGTTTCCACTTAAAACGCCCGGGTTCGGCCCGAAACGGCCACTTAATCGGTTCGCAGATAACAGAGGACCGATCGCCGGCTGAACCCCAGGACTGCCGTGTTAAGGAAAAACGTCGTATGAACCTTCAGGCGTTGCCAAATTTGTTTTGATAGAACACGAATTTCCTGGTAAACTTACGGTTATTTTCCCTCCAATTTTTCAGATAATTTTGTTCAGAATTTTACCTTAAGTTCCTGAAAATTTCAAGGAAAAATATACCGCAAAAATGAACATTTTATCGGAGGAAATTTGACAACTCTCGAATGTTCAAACGGCGTTCTTCCTTGGCACGGCAGAGGAAAGGGCGGGTCATTATACATCCTGCCATTTTTTTGCCATTTTACCGAATTCGAAGTGTAAATGAACCGTGTTCATCAGAAAGGATCCGACCCACATTAAGTTGAAAATGAGAGGAATAGGTTTGAAGTTTTATTCCAGCATAGGGCTCAATGCATAAAATAAACTTTCATCCCTCTTTTCACAAACTACATTCTATTTTTTGAATTCAAGTTTTTGGCAGGAGAAGGAATACGGCTAGTAGAACTCAAATACATTCTAACTCAATTTTTTCGAAAATGAGTGTTGGTTCCTTTCTGACATACTCGGTCCAAATAACGTATCTGGTAGTCCATTGCCTCTAAACCGACTCAATTTTTCAAAATTGTCCTAGAAATTCCCCAAAACCCACCATCGAAACTGGATAGTCCTGCAAAGCCTCCTTAGTGAGGTGCCTTTTTGTGTTTCCTATGCTCCCTTCAATGAGTTGCCCATTTGCCCTTCTCCTCACGAAAGGGTCTCGGTCTCTCCCATGTACGTACAGATAATCTGGGATGCAGGAGGACACATCGGGATAATTCGATATAAATTGGTATGAAAAGGGAATGAATCCAGATGTAAAGGGATTTGTAGAGGCGATGTGGGATGAGAGGGGCCCATCTGAGATGGGAATATGAGTATTCTTGGTGAATTTTCAACGAGTTCCAAAGCAGCAAGGTGCCGCGATGTCGTTTCAAAATCGTCATCTTCCGGCAAAAGTATCATAATCGCCATGTGATGTTTGAAAATGCCCGCCGCCATTTTATTTTTTTGCAGAGAAATTGCTCTACGAAGCTGTCCGAAAATTTCACTGAATTTTTTTTGTGCTGCCGATTAAATTCAGTAAAAGTTTCAAACAGATTCAACCAACGATTTCTCTGCAAAACGATAAATAGCGGCGAAAATTTTTAAACGTCGCATGGCGCTTCTGATACTTTGGCTGAAAGGTGACGAAATAACGCCTGTATGAAATTGACTACATTTTGCCATAGGAAAGTAGAATTTTTGGCTCCCTTCATACGCAGCGTGTGAGTCATTGGTTTCCCTACCAGTGGCGTGGCATACTGCTTTGCCATTTATCGATTGATCTGCCATTTAAATCAAAGGAAAAGGATCGATATGCAGGGCGTTCGCAAAGAACACCCCTAACTCTAGAGATTCTCGAAAATTCAATCAAATCATTTCACACGATGAGACTTTGATAGATAAATTCAGTCATCGATGCCTTGCAAGAATGAATATTTTGTTGTTTTCCTATACTTATTTCATAATCAAAAAAATAATTCAGAGTCATTCTAGAAAAGTAAATCGTCACATTTTCCTTTTGAAATACTAACTCTTCTCGTGACATAGTAGCACACCGTGCAATAAGGAATTATTATTTCTACCCCAACCGTAAAACTCCTCTCTGTATGAGGAAACTGTAGGAGGTCGTTCTGAAAATGAACAGAAAATGGTAGCTCCTAATTGCAAAATGTAGGTCAACTCATGCTTACGCGTGGCTTTTCGACAAGCAAAAACTTTTTGAACTGCACGTGGAAACCTCTCTCATTGCCGTACTGATTAGATTTAAAAATACGGCAACAAAACTCTTCGAATATTCGCTGATGCCTTGGTATCACGTGTGTTTATGGGATTCAAGGCTCACTGACTATAACCTTCTTTCGTCAAGATTGCATTCATTCAATCCATCGGAGAAGGCTGAAAAACAACATGTAGCTTTGCTTCTTTTCAAGTTTACAACAAGTAACGTGTTTGTTGTTTTTCAAGCTTCACAGCAAACAAATTGTTTTGCCTCGCGCATTTTTCAGTTTTTTTCCGAAAGAAAAATATCAAATTTTAATTCTGAATTACGTATTCTCTCATCTCAGTTCTTAGAATGTTTTTTGTTTCATACCTACATCGTCTTTAAAAGTATACAGAGAGTCACTAATTTATTGAGCGACATAACATTGAAAAAACGAAACTTTTGGTGGCATTGATTTTCTCATTGTGGAGCAGTATCTAAGACACATTCGGCTACCGCGTACCTCATGCTGTTATTTAGACCAACTGTACCAAATTTTATGTAAGTAAGACAAGCAACGTATTTGTTCTTTTTCAAGCTATAAACCAACAAAATGCTTTGTAAAAAGCATTTTTCAGTTTCTCTTTGAGAGGGAAGGGGATAAAAGTTTAATCCCAAGAAAGGTGTTCTCACTGCGCAGTTCTTAGAATGCTTATTGTCGTTTAGTATACACCGTGTTATAAAAAAACAGTGAGTTTTAAAAAGCTTGAGAGGAAACTTTTCCATCGCGCAAATATTTGAATGCTTAATTCTTCATAAACTCTATTTTATAAAATGCAGTGTAATTCAAATCTGAAAGACTTAAAATTAAAGGAGAAGGCAGCAACTTAACATTACTCGAAAACTCAGTAATATTTACCCATTATGAATTATTTGTAAAGGTACAGTCTGCTCCTATATAGCTCATGTTATTCAGAACAATTTTTTGGAGTTTTTCAATGTTAAATGACCGCAATTTAATTTAGATATCAAATGGATGTATATCTGTCAAACGGAACTATGTGCATTATAACGTGAGCCCTGTCATGCATACCTATATTCTTATGGGTCTCAGGGCTCATGTCTTAATGCACATAGTTCCGTTTGGCAGAAATACGTCCAAATATGAGCGCATGATGGAAACTAAATGAGCTTATTCAGTTAACAGGAGATGAACCTTACTGAATCGAATTTCAATATCAAAGCCTTAAAGGGGTAAGTCTATCATTCAATCAATCAGTGACGATGATTAAGTTTTTTCGGGTGATTTTTCATTTTACATTCTTGATGGCATTCGGTTTGCATAGTTGTTTTAATATTCAACATACCACGAGCGATAAATGGGAGTCTCCTAGTTCTTTTGCTTTCAGCGTATGTCAGAGCGTCGTTAAAAAATCAGAGCAAACGTTGTTTTACACGGTAGAGCTCAATTCAGATCCTCTTTTTATGCATTTTGTGCAACTTTTACATGCGGCGGCCATTCAAACTATTGTGATTTCCCACCACAGCAAAGTGACAAGCTCAGTGTTCACCCATCAGAGCAAGAATTTCATATTCATCGTCAATGATATGAATGAATTGTTCAGTTTGATTTTTCATACAATTGCTGAACCAGAACCGTTTGACTTAAACTGTAAAAAGTCCGTACATGCCGAATGTAACCAAACAGATAGTCTAAATCATTCAGCCGAGATCTTACCTCGCTACTGCCTTAAAATTGATAAGCGTTTTCTTTGGGTTGAGGAGAGCCAAAATTGCAGTAAAATAATAGAAATAAAATCTGCAGAATTGGAAGACGGCTCCATTTTAAGTGACCAAGTTTTTAATGCAACTCAGGGTCTGTACGTCAACAAAATTTGGAACTCTAAAAATCATTTGATTTTCTTCTTGAAAAACGCCCACCAACAAAATACGTCGGAACATTTTCCTCTGCAGACCTTGAAAGATCAAAACTTCGAGAGGCAAGCGATCAGTAAGTATTCACAAGATATACATGGAAGAATAGCTTTTTGCTTCAAGTTCTTCTGGCGCTTCTTCAAAGGTCGGAAAGCGATTATCTGTCATCCACAAGGTTGTGAGAAGTATGATTCTTTCACAGAAAACCTGATTTCACTCCAGAGTGAGACTGATGAGAATTTTTTCGACTTCTCTTGGAATGATATGCATGGGAAACCGGTGAAAGTGTTCTATGATTATTATAACACTGATGATACACATTCATCTCTCCTGCCGGGGTTCTCTCCGATATGGTTTTCGTTACACGAAATGGCTGTTAAACACTTTGGTTCCTCCGTTAACTGCAGCATAATCGAACATTTGATAGACCCAAAGAAAATCAAGCTGTATAACTTTGATGTAGAGGATGGCTTAAAATATGGCATAGATTTGTATTTATTTGGAGATGCAATTATTTTAGGGGAATCTGATAACCCGCGCGTTGATTATTTGATGAGCATTGATACCGGCGCCCTATGCTTCGCAACGCCTCACAGTGGCTTCATGCCTCAAGGGCTTGTAATTTTCAAAAGTTTCACACCAATCGTGTGGATTTTGACTTTAATTACGATTTCTACTTTTATCTTGATTCAATGTGCTTTCCAGTACACGCAGTGTGCATCGCTTGGTTTCCTCTACTCCGAAGCACAAAAAGATCATATCAGAGGCACACATCGATATTGACCATCTACGCGTATTTCGTTTGCGGAAGTCCGCCCTTTCTTAACTTGGGCCGACTACTGACGGGAAAAATCCTTTTCTCAATATTCAGTTTCTCCACAATCATAATTTCTACAGCGTTCCTGGGTAGTATGACAACATTGCTGAGTGAACGAGTCCAATACCCAGAAATTAACTCTTTGAAGACTTTGGAGGAATCCGATCTTTTCATTCAATTGCTGCCGGGTGAAGGAGGCGTTGCAAAGGGTGGAGCTTGTTTTCAAAACATGTCTGAATCATTGCGAAGAAAACTAGAGCCCAATTATGAATTCTACTGGTTCGATATTGCTGCCGAGATTTTTCTCTACTCACAGCAAAACTCGTCTGATCAGGAACCGACGAATGCCTCGACGTCTACTGATGTTCGGGACCTTTTTGCGGCCAATGAACATGTTTCAAACAACATGCGTTCGATAATGGCAACTGACGCTCTGCTGTTAACAATACCTTTCACATCAAACCCAAGAGAGAGTGTCACCATAGACAATGTTTTCCTACGTACAGCAAAAGAATACCACTTGGTAAGAGAATGCTTTCTGACGTACCCGATAATCTTCCAAATCCTGAGGAACTCGTTATTTTTTGATGAGCTCAATCGTGTTTACGCTCGTTTGTTGGAAGGCGGACATGCTAAAAAATTGTTGGATAATTTACCGGATTATTTCATGGATGCTGTTCATTTCTTTGAAATGAAGGATGAAAGTGAGCCTAGGGTGTACAATTTGAATGATCTACAGTCAGCCTTCATTGGTCTCATTGTAGGTTTATTAATAAGTTTTCTCGCCTTTATAGGGGAGCTAACGATTGATCAAGGTTACTTTCATGATAACTCTGTTGTTAAGTTACTAAGACGAGTAAAAGTGCCCCAATTGTGATCCATAATGAGGTATTGAGGGCAATATATGTATATGTTTATAGATACATAAAAAAAAAAATAAAAGAATAAAAAAAACTGTATAGACTGAACCGACTTTTTTCTAGTTTATTGGCTTATATCCCACTAGATAATACCCATGCACACTGCACAGCCGTTTCTGGACTAGATTTATCGATGTATAGAAAAGCATGACAGGTAGTCAGTTTCATAAGTTTCAGATCATATATATATCCGTTTTTATCCGTAAATTTTTGGAATTTGTAAGGAAAAAATTCATAACTTTCCTTAAAAGTAAACATTTCATCGGAGGAAATTTGGCAACTCTTGAATGGTCATACGGCGTTTTTTCTTAGCACGCCAGAGTAGTAGCTGGGGGAAACTTTAAAATGCTTAGCGAGGGTCAGAATACTTTGATAACCCTTGGGGGATTTTTATTCTTCAAGTTTTGGTGGAAATTTTGCTCGAAACCCTCGATATAAATGTCTAATATCATCTCTTGGACACACATTTGACATTTTTTGAGTAAAATGTTCCAAATCAAACAAAAACTAAAACGAGACTAATTGTCATATTTAATGAGCGAACAATGTCTCTGCAACTGAAAAATTCATAAAATACATGTATTTTGAAAAAAAGAAAAAAAAACACAGTTACTCTACCGTTACAACGGTAGTAATGTCACACGGGATTCCACGGTAGTAGAATCGTGGATTTTGATTCTTGTAACGATGAGCACGGTGATATGACCGTGTTCACGGTAATATTACTGTGGGCACAGACATACTATCATGACCATGGTTATGCTACTGTGCTGATGAATAAAATTACCAAAATCCACTGTTCCACTACCGTGGAATCTCGTGTGACATTATTACCGTGGTAACCGTCGAATAACCGTGTTTTTTTTTTTTTCTCCGTGTCGGTACAAATAAAATTTAATAGGAGATTTACCTTGCATTTTCGCTTCTTGAAGATGATTATTGCTACGATAACTGTAAAACACATGCATCCTACTTGAACACTGATGATTAGTGCCCGAATCAGCGTTTCTGAGAACATCGAAGAGCATAGCTCGTCGGTCATGCATTCAGGAGCACATCTGGAAACAAAAAGGAAAGAGGTGATCACTGATTGAGCACACATTTTTTGTATAAGGAGTATAGAAAAAATACCAAAACAGAAGATGTCATAATTGGAGATGTTGCGTGTGTGAGGAATTTGCGATTTAACTGTTGATTCTTATGTAAAAGTTTGCGAGAAATACGATGGTGCCACTGGTTTTCTCTGACATTAACTCCCAAGCTCAAAAAGAGCTCTCAAGTTGAGGCCAAAATGGAGGGGATATCCCACGCTATCCTGAAACATCAAGATGAACTCTCCATGCAAAGATAGGGAGCAAATTCATTGACAAGGGCTGCCCTTTATTTCGGGACTCTAAAACTGAAAACACGGCATCACTGCTAATGTATTTCCTCCTTATCTTTGCATAGAGAGTTTGTCTTGATGTAGATGGGGACTCTCAGGATAGCGTGGGATATCCCCTCCATTTTGGCCTCGACTTGAGAGTTTTTTTTTGAGCTTGGGAGTTAATTTCAGAGAAAACCAGTAGCACCATCGTGTTTCTCGCGAACTTTTACATAAAAATCAGTGGTCAAATCGCCAATTCCTCACACATACAACAACTCCATTGGAATACATTTTGCAATTAGGAACTATAAATTCCGGCTCGGTTTAAAAAAACGTATGTCCCGTTAGTTTCCCAATGAACATGCGAGTTTTTTTCAGATGTGACAGAATTCATAGCTCCTAATTTCAAAATGCAGTTTAATTAATGTACTTCCGAATAACTGTTACGATAGCAACAGGAATTTAGGCATTGCTGTTCAAGGATATGCTCCGAGGTATAATTCGTCACCTTCCTGACATAGAGGCGTAACTACACTCTGCAATGAACCGTGTCTTCCACACAATTCAATGCTTTTCCAGGCTCATCTCAATGTGTAGTTACGCCCTTATGTCAGCCAAGCGACGAATTGAACCGTCATTCTCAAAAAGACTTGAGCGCCAAATATGAAAATACAAGAAAATCAGCAGAAACCGCATTGAACGCCATGTTTAAGTCGCAGAATAATTTAAAATGTCATGAATTAATTCATTGCTTTAATATTTCAAAGCTCTGAGGTAAGGGTCATTTAAGATGGGGATTAAGGCTTTCCTCGTAGATCCATTTTTGGCGCTTAAATCATTTAGAGAATGACCGATTCAAATCCGGTATGCTTCAAGGTACTCGTACGTTCAAGGTGAATGTATATATGTATGTATGAGCCGCTTTTTCGGCGCGCTAGGGCGCTCTGCAACGCCTACCCGCTACAAGAATCTGTCATGGTAGAGATCCTCCGGAAGCTGGCATTTTTCCATTTTTAAAGTTTTAAAGTTCGAGCTTAAAGTACTTTAAGATGTTCAAGGTGAATGATGGATAAATTGAAAGAAAAACAATGTACTCATCTTGCAAAAATCACCTATGAGGAATGAGGATGGCGCATAAATTGATTCAGTGACACTGTTGTTCGATGCGTTTGATGATTCAACCCAGAACATATCGATGGTGAAACTACCAAAACACGTATCTCGTTTGCAGTGTTTTAGACTTTCCCCACCTCAACAATCCGTTTACAAACAAAATCTATACCATTCACGAAGTTCTGACAGAATTGTCTCCGCGCAGAGAAGAAAAATCACGGTAGTTTTTAAAAATTGCCGTTGAATTGTATTCCATTGAAAAAATAAAGTATGACAGGAAGTCTGCACGTCGCAAATCGAGATCCACGGTTTTGAAGTTTCACCGTCCATACGGACTGTTTTGATATCGATCGCTTTGCGGCGCGTTTTACGGGTGACAAGATTTAATGGCAATATAGTGAGTGGCGAAGTCATTCACCAATGGAGAATTTGCGGGTGTCTGAAATTTAATGAATTCTGCCGTGTTTAAAAGGACGTTACCAAGTGAGCTGCACAAGAAGATACCCTTGGTTCGTAAATTGAACAATTATTGGAGGAGATATATGACAAAATAACCCAATCTGCTAAAATACATGTGTTTAAATGGGAAATTTCGCCAGATGACGTCACTTGACGGTGAATTTTCTCACTTTTAAATCCATTTTTATACGATTTCCCACAGCAAAAAAATTGTATAAAAAATACTGCAAAATCAGCTCTTTAGGCACTTTCACATGCGAAGCAATAAAAAATGTGCGTGCAAATTCTCCATTTGCAAAACCTCCTTTTTTGCACGTGCTGCATTGTTAGATTCCTTACAAATTAGCAATAACCACACGGAACCCACTTCAAAGCAGAAGCTTTTCATTTAAAAATCACTTTAATTTTTTCCAAAGAGTTGCAATTTCCTCAGCGGATGAAAACCATTAATTATGCAACGAGAAAGTATAAAAATTAATAACCCTGCATGACCGCGAAAATGCACCCTCTCAACGCGAGCATACTTGCGGAAGGGCACGATTTTGAAGCGTCAGTTTTTTCTCCTAGCTATCAATCAGTGACGAAGCGTAAATGGTCGATTATCGGCATTTTCTCCATTTGAAACCATGGTAAAGAATCGATTATGAAAGTGTTCATTGCGAACACCCCGTTTATCGATCCTTTTTCAAAGGTTCAAATGGTAGATCAATCGATGTATCGCAAAGCACGCCACTCCACCGATATCAATTTCCCCTCAGGAATACTTCCTTTTTTTAAGGGAGAGGAAAAGGAGGAGGAATTTTTCAGTGTCAACGGATCAACTGCAGCTGCCTCTCGATCGGCAAAAAGGAATGAGAATCTTTTTAATTTTTCTTCTTTATTCGCCCCTTTTTTATACTGAAAAGCTTCTTAGGTTTTAACAACTGCATTGATTGAGCTTCCGAACCTTTTTAAAGTTCGGACTCGGAGAAATTCGACGCATTCACGGGTTTCTGCGGGAGTCGTGAAAAGACGGATAATGATCGGGATAAATTGCACTCGTTCCATTCAGGTTCTCCCGGGTGAGTTTAAAAAATAGAATCGTTACCATGGAACACTCACTCCAAGAGACGAGCCAGGGCGTCATTAAGGTGAAAGTTTGCCTCCCTGAACGAGAAATTTGAAGGAGAGAATGGTTGGTACATAAAATAATGATAACAAAAATATTTTTTCGCCCAGCGCACAGTGGATCGAGTCAATACGAGGGTTCGGACGAAATTTGGAAACTTTAAACGCTTATAACTCGATCCGTTCATACAAAACTTCGAGGTCCTAAAAGTGGCTCCATAGGTTTTCTCGTGAAATTTTCTTTCAGAAGTGACCGTTAAATTAAAAAATGTGACGAAATGAACATCAAAATTTGCAGTTTTAGTCAAAAAATTCAAGACCGACCCCTCCAATTGACTCGATCCACCGTGCGGCGCTTCGTTCAGGAAAGCGAGGGAAGGACTCGTGGACGAGTCCCAAGGGATAGAAGCAGAGCTGATTCTTTTCGCTACGAGATGCACGTCCACTGGGCATGTTTTAATTTTTGAAAATACTCCATTATGATAGGCCAAAATGAGCCTGTTGCCAACTTCGGATAGAGCAAGGAGAAGTGTTGTATCTCACGGAGAATGGTTAAATAGTCGGCTAAAAGATGAGCGCATTTGAAAAGTCTGAAATACACACCTAACTTCACTATTTGCGTTAAGAATATGCGTTTTGTTGAAACGGTCCCTTTAGCAATTTTGTTGTGCTGAGGGAATGTTGCATGACCCCCATCCAGAGATTTAAAAGCACGAGAGGGTAATTGGACACTTCTTTATTTTGGTGGTTATGCAATTCGAGCTATATGAAAATCAAAATAGTTGTATCATGATCCTTGTTATTTTGGCGTTTATGAAACTGTTGGAAGCTGGAGATGTAAGGAATACGATACAAAGCGTTTGCGTCAAGGACTGGACTCATTGTTGAAAAGAAGAAGATCTTAAAACCCCGGAGTCGCTGATGATGCCCGGCCTGAACGGGCGAATCGAGTCCAGGGGTTTAAAGATCTTGTTATTCTTAAAAATGAGTCCAGTCCTTGACGAGAACGCTTTTTATCATATTTTTACATCTCCAGCATCTAACAGTTTCATAAACGCCAAAATAACAAGGATCATGATACAACTATTTCGACTTTCATACAGCTCGAATGGGCCTGTTGCATGCAAGAGATACAGCCGTGCGAATAGACTTTTTAGAGGTTAAATGACACGAAAATTACGATGGTCACATTAAAAAAGTCTGACATACACTCCTTACTGCGCAAATTGTGTTGTTAGGAACGCGTTTTTTCAAATTTCCCGCGTCTGGGGGCAGTTTTCTAACGGAAACAATTAACGGCAACTCGCGGCTATTTCCGGTCAACTAAAACTGACAACATAACCTAAAAATCGGAGCTCGTGACATCGTGAAATGAAATGTACAAGGATTGCGTTGGATAAAAAGTTGATCGATTTGGTTACCGCATAAAGCGTATACGGACCACTATAGGAGATCACGTTGGGTTTGTAAACAAACTGAAGGAAAAAATAACAACAACAACAACTCGGCATCTTCCGGAAATCACCGAGCCCGCCGTTTGCTCGTTTCCAGTGATTAGAAAACTGCCCCCAGACGCGGGAAATTTGAAAAAGCGCGTTCCTAACAACGCAAATTGCGCAGTAAGGAGTGTATTTCAGACTTTTTTAATGTGACCATCGTAATTTTCGTGTCATTTAACCTCTAAAAAGTCTATTCGCGCGGCTGTATCTCTTGCATGCAACAGGCCCATTGCATAACCACCGAAATAAAGAAGTGTCATATTACCCTCTTGTGCTTTTAAATCTCCGGATGTGGGTCATGCAACATTCCCTCGGCAATACAAAATTGCTAAAGGGACTGTTCATAAAAAACGCATATTTTTAACGCAAATAGTGAAGTTAGGTGTGTATCTCAGACTTTGCGCTAATCAAATGCGCTAATCTTTTAGCCGACTTTTTAACCATTCCCCATGAGAAACAACACTTCTCCTCGCTCTATCCGAAGTTTGCAACAGGCTCATTTCGGCCTATCATAATGGACAATTGTCAGTAATTGGACAGCAACTAACAGTTTCATAAACCCCAAAATAACGAGGATCACGATACAACTTTTTCGACTTTCATATAGTTCAAATTGCATAACCACTGAAATTGAGAAGTGTGCAATTACCCTCTCGTGCTTTCAAATCGCTGGGTGTGGGACATGTAATATCCCCTCAGCACAACAAAAATGCCAGGGGGACGGTTTTATCTCTTAATGAATACGATTTTTCTCACTGAATCGGCTCTGAACATTTTCATCGCGCTCATCGTATTGAACATGACAATTTGATGTAGACGCGAGGATTGTGCCTCTTAATATCCGGTCTGTCGGTCAACAGCACAAAAATTAATCGGAAATGCGCCTCGAACAAAAGTTTTAATGATCATCTGATACACTCAGCATTTGTAATTTGCATTTTATATTACGTAGCGCGAACCAGATCAGCTCATAGGGTCGAAGTGTTTACACGGTAAACAACGAAACGCGATTGTTCCCAAATGTGAACATTGACATACTTGAACAAAAAAAGTGATAACCATGTGATCGAAACTACCGCGCCAAGAAAAAACGGCGTGCTAAAATTTGATGTTTGCCAAATTTTCGTCAAAAAAAGTGTGTGTTTTTTTTTACATGGAAAACAAGCAGTGAATAACGCTAACATAGTGTGTTGACGAGGCGCGTCATTGAAGTGTAAATATCAACCTGATGAGTTTTCATTTACAGAGATTTTAATGTAGGTAATCAGCATATGAAGGAAATTTACGATCCGACTCTGCGAGGTCAACACTCATACCCCGACGAGACCGCGTATTGTGAATGTATTCGAACGAGTTTAAATTTTTTGATCTGCTACAAGCAAAAACTTATCAGCTTCTTGAAGAACAGCGGCTACTGAGTAATTTAAGCCAAAAAAGAAAAAATTCTGTCGAGTTCTTGCGGAAAATGAAGTCTATTCAAAGGTATCTGGGGCTATAGCCAAATCACCAATAATAAATACCGTTATATTATGGGAAAAAGAAATTGACACGGTATAAAAGGAATTTTATTAAATATCGACGGTGTAAGTCGGCAATCACATATCTCGTTTGCGGTGTCTAAAAATCTCCGCCTCTATGTTATTTTTTTAAAGGAGAACAAATTGACATCATTCTTTGAAGTTTTTGCAGAATTTTTTTCGTACAGAGAAGAAAAATCACGGCAATTTTAAAGAATTGCCGTTGAGTAGTTTTTCGTTTAAAAAATAAAGTATGACAGGAAGTCTGCAACGTCGCAAACCGAGTTATGTGATTGCCGATTTACACCGTCGATTTATATGGGTTTTTTTTTCATCGATTCAACTGAGAATAATCCATGCAGAGTGTGGAAACATTTCAAAATCATGAGCTGAAAAACGCTGGCTCCGCGAGTTTAAATACTAGAGCATAATAGAGCGGAGCGGCGCGGCTTGCTGCCGGCGCGGAACAACCTAACCAACCGGCGCCTACAAACCTAAGGGGATACTTCACGCATTACGCAATGCTTGAAGTATCCGCTTAGGTTTGTAGGCGCGAAAGCGCGTTCCGCGCTGCCATCATGCCACGCCGTGCCACGGCGCTTCAAGCAACTATTTCACAACAGAAGTGTTGCACAGTATCATATGAAATTGAAGGCGCTCCAACATATGAAGAATGACAGGCATCTTTTAAGAGTACAGATCTTTCCTCGCAAAATAAATCAACTACGACACAAAAAGAGAGCGGTAATCCAAAAACTCACTCTATTTGCTGACTTACGCCGTCGATATGCCTTGATTTTTTTTTCAGCATCTTTCCATGCAAATAAGTTCGGCCAATGTCAATGCTTTATTCATTCGTGAATTGAAAGTAAGCAATCCATATCTCAAAAATCCACCGATTTGCCGTAAAAAATCGCAAGAACCCGTTACACCAGGTCGATAAATCCACTCTTTGACTCCACAAATTGATAAAAGATTGAAGCATCGGTAACTTTTTTCACAAGCGTTCAAAAATGCAAAACGAGTCCGCCAGTCACTTTCCGGCAAGAATCTCACGTACTCACATTGTATCGGATCGGGGGTCGAGACGATCGCAAAGGTGGTATACCGCGTATACGCGCCAAAAATTGATAAACTCGGGGTAAGAATTGGACGTGTTAAATCAAAATCAACCTAACTACACCCGACGCTGCCTAATTTCCTTTGTTAGTTAATTTTTTGAGCGTAATACTAAGAAACTCTAAAACTCGACATGTTCTGAGCACATTCTCTATAATTTAGGGAAATGCACAAAAAGTTAGAAAGTGTGTTGTACCGAAAACATCAAAGAACTAGATGAGAACTGAAAAGATCCCTGGTGATAAAATGAAGTATGAAGGAAACTTGCAAGATTTGAAATGCAGATTTTTATTAAATCCGTTAAATTAAAGCACTAGAAGGAATTGACTCAAAGTTTTAATTTTAGACAATCTTACTCGCAATTAAATGTGGCGCATTACGTAGAAATTTGGCGAGCATATTGGAGGGGTTTCTCGAGCAAGAACCAGGTGATATTTAACGTTACCAGATTGATGTGGGCCTTTTTTGTGTTGTTGACGAAAGATCTTTTTTTTTATGGATTCTCTTAAAAATTGAAGGGAATTTGCTTTTCATGACAGAGAAAATTCCCTAAAATAATCAAATACCACACACAACCATTCTCATTTAAATAAAATACATGATTTTTCAGTTTAAGCTCAATCCTCCTTATTTATTAGTCCCTACTGTCCATCTAGTCTCAGGCAACCGGCTCAAGTACTCAAGCTCGGGTCAACATCAAACATCTAACTGCCTGGAAATCGAACCCGGCTCCTCCTATAATTATACAGTCGACGCCAGTGGCGTTACGTGCTTTACGATATATCGATTAATCTGTCATTTAAACCTATGGAAAAGGATCGATAAACAGCCTGTTCGCAACGAACACCTTCATAATCGATTTTTCACTATAGCTTTAAACAGGGAAGTATCGATAATCGATCATTCACGCCACGCCACTGGTCGACGCTTTGATTTCCGACCTTCAATCGGGACGTACTTTTTGAGCTTTTTCACAATATTCCTTGTTCAAATTTTTTGTACTACAGCTTGATAAGATAATCGAAAAATCTCAAGAAATCCTAAAATTCAAAAATTACCAATGATAATTTGCATGCAAATTTTTTATTGCCTCATATGAAAGTGCTTGGAGCTGATTTGACAGTTTTTTTATAATTTTTTTCTGATATTGGAAATAATATAAAAATAGTGACGTCATCTGACGAAATTCATCAAATTTCAGACACTTGCAAATTCTCTAGTGTTCGATTGATTATCGTATGGTTCTTTAAAAAGCCGAGGATCAAACTTAAAACTAAACACTTTCCTAGAGGAACTTTGACAACATTTGAGCTCTCATAGAACGTTCCTACTTAACACGGCGGGACAGGAATCATGCAGTTAGCTCGCGGACATAAAATAGACATAAAGCGAAGCGAATTGCCGCGGAAAGCGTTGCTCTGCGGTCGAATCGCATTTATTTTTATTTGAAATTGATAGCGCTGTACAGATTGGAAGCGCTGTCCATCCTCCTGTTGTTTTTGTGCCCCGGTTTTTCGCTCTTTTTTATGAAGGGCGAGCTATCTGCCGCGACGGTATTATTGCAGACCGACGGTCAAATAAATAAAACCCGCACTTCCACCCCTTTTTATCTCTAACGCAGATGCACAAGGACCCGCGGTGACCATGTTTTTTTTTACTGAATTTTTAATAAGAGCGGAATGGACCAGTACAATGTTAGAAATCTTAAAAACAAGCAGTGATTGCTAACACAGGGTGTTGATAAGGCGCGTCATACTTGTATATGGACCGCCTCTGGTAAAAATTGGCGACAGGAGCTGCGTTTCAAAATACCACAGGAGTTCTTGTATAGCCGACTAAAGAAGGCTATTGAAAATCATATAGCTGGCTGTAGAAAGCCGAGCAAATTATATAGCCGGGCTATATGAAGCTGTAAAAAAGTATACAGTCGGGCTATGGTTCCTATCGCCGGGCTTTACACTTAATCGCCATTGGTTATAAAAGGGTAAAAGAAATTGGGTAGAAATTCGTGTGCTTTGGAAATCATCAAGTTGGATACGGAACTACTTTAATATTTACAAAACACACATTATATTTTCCTTTAAAACATTTTTTTTTTCATCAATAAAAATGAGAATAATCCATACAGAGTGTGCAAACATTTCAAAATCATGAGTTGAAAAACGCTGACTCCGCGAGATTAAATATTAGAGCCTAACACAAAGCGGAGCGGCGACGCACTGGCGCCTACAAACCTAACAGGGATACTTCACGCATTGCGCAATGCGTGAAGTATCCCTGTTAGGTTTGTAGGCGCCAATGCATAGGTTTCTTACGAAAGCATGATATACAGGAGGAAATGTTGCAACGCACTGTGCACTCAGAGGCGAGACTGAGAGGTATAATCGAATATTGGATGAGAGAGAAGTGCCAGAGTAAATCAAAAAGTTCACGCCAAAATATTATTGACTTCGGCGAATTTTTAATCAACGGTATTCCTATCTCTTCGTCTCTTTCTTCTCCTCTTTCTCTTCATTAATCCCTCTTCCTTCCTTCCTTCCTCTGTCCTCACCCCCTTGAGCATTGTTATTATAGCTTATCTTATCATTGCGAGTGCGTCGCTCAGCGACTTCCAAGAATGGCAGTGAGCAGTGAGTGCATTTACGCATTCGCCAAAGAGAGGGTGTCAGGGGAATGTGAGAAAAGCTCCCCAAGCTCCTAATCTAGCAATGTTGCCAAATCTTGGGACCTATATTTGGACGTATTCCTGTCAAACGGAACTATGTGCATTATGACGTGAGCCCTGTTATGCACCTATCTTTATGGGTCTCAGGGCTCATGTCTTAATTCACATAGTTCCGTTTGTCAGAAATACTCCATTTGTGTTTCTGACTTCGTTTCTCGTTACAATATAGATTGATAACAGTTTGAATCCCGTTAGTCGTTACATCTATACCCAATCGGAAATTTGACCTTAGGCCGATCAGAATAATATTGTGGCAACCTTAGCGAGATTGTGAGCATATTTCAACAGTAAGGTTGGCCTGAGAATCTTGGTACAATATATCATCAATACTGGATATATAACCTTAGTATTTTAATATTGCACCAATATTAGCAACATTAGAAATCCAACGTCAGGTGGTGCTCGGTGATTCCAAGATTGTCACAATGTTGTCACAATATTGGTTATACAATATTGGTAAACTAATACTGTCGTAGAGTTGTGTTTTCAATATTGCAGTAATATGTTAGTTTTAACATTGGCGCATTATTAAAAAAAATACTGAACATAGGCTTCTGCTTATAATATTAACACAATATTGACACAATATTAGGAAAACAAAATTGCTAAAATAATAACGAGACGATGTTATCTCTGTGATACTGCGGTATTGTTATTATGTTAACATTCAATTAACGTTAGAACAACAAACATAACAGGCTTCTGTTCGTAATATTGTCATAATATTGACACAATATTGGATATCTAAAACTGCTGAATTGATATTATGTTAACATTATTTTTACAACATTGTGGTAATATTCGCACTTTAACATTGTCACAAGATTAAGAAAATAAACATTTTAGGCTTCTGTTTTTAATATTGTCATAAGATTAACACAATATTGTGCGCGGCGAGCACAATTCGACCGCGTTTGCTGTTTCCGCCACCAGGGCGCGCTCGCCGCGGATCTGCCGTTGCGGTCCCTTTAAGGGCAAATTAAAGGGCAAAAACTGCGACCTTTCGCTTTTTGACGTAATAGGCACATGATCCATAGGCGTCTAACCCATCTTACCGATATTCTTAGGCCAAGGGCTCAAATGGAGCTTTTTGGCAACGGTCCGCGCGCGGCCGCCCCGTGAATGGGGCTGGTTCTCGTTTCGCCTGGGCAGTGCCCGTTACAAGTGGGATCCAAGTTGAAAACTTCAGCCAGTGCAAGCAGCCAGAAATTAGCTGACTTAGGAAGGTTCCTTGGCACTCCAATGTTCCGTATGCCTACATTATAGGCATTGCGACGCTAATGAATTACTTCCGCGTGGACGGCACGTAATACGGCGTTCTAACGCCTACCTTGCAGAGAGTATAGAAGGGTAGAGGCCCGACTCAATGCTAGGTAATTGAAACAGAAGCGCTCGCAGCGCGCTCGCTGGCGACGTACGCAACTACTATTTTCTATTGTTTTCCAGTGACTAGCGGCGGGTATGTTGCTGCCGGACCACCTCCACGTAGGCAATATTTTATACATCGTCCGTCCGCAACTCTCGCTTAGCCAATCAGCGCAGTGGTATGGGATTCCGCTCGCCGCGCACTCTCGCGCCAACGTACGCAACTGCTTGCTCACGGCTCCAACTTCTGTTTCAATTCTTCCCTATCCAGTCGGGCCTCTAACCTTCCATACTCTCTGCTACCTTGCCTCAGAGGGAAGATTGGAAATCCAAGCTTGTCTCAGAGGTTAAATAAATAACCTGCCAATACTATGGCAATATTATAACATCAAGTCTATGGTAACATCATGATCACAAACCGCTGAACAAGCTTGGAGCAATATTATTAACATAACGTTGTCACAATATTGAATATCCAAGTTTGTCTCGGAAGTAAAATAATGTCCCACCAATATTGTGGCAATATCGTCAGGATAGGCTTGGAGCAGTCTTATAAACCTAACCTTGGCACAATCTTTGGGCTCAAGCTTGTCCCAGAGGTAAAATAAATGTCCTGCTAACATTGTGGGAACATTAGCAAGATAAGCTTGGCAACTCTATTCAAATGTGAAAAAATGTCATACTAAGCTTGCACCAAGGTCAAATTTCCGATTGGGTAACGATGGCCGAAGTGCGAAACCACGTATGTCCGTTTGCGACGTTGCAGACTTCCTGTCTCACTTCATTTCTTCTTCGGAAAACTTGTGGACCTAGTTTCTTGAATACTTCCTTGGATTTTCTCCTATGTCAGAAGAATATTCTGTATGGATTTCGACCTGTAATGTTGGGTTCCTTATTCTCATCGAAAAAATAAAATAAGGGCGGAGATTTTGAAACACCGCATAGGAGATACGTGGTTTCACACTTTGGCCACCGGTAAGGTCTTTGACTCCCCAAGCGTCAATTTTTCATCATTGGAAATCTACTGTGCCGAATTTCATAATTTTTAGAGATATGGCACCGAAAAGGAGGCCGCGTGCATTGAGGAAAAAAAACGATTTTTTGTGTTACTCTCGCTTTAAATAAAAAGTGAAAAACGAGCCAACTTAAAGTTTGTATTGATTCCAGTCCAGATTGCGTTAACTTTTACACAGAAAAAATTGATAAACTGGGAAATCCTATAATCAACCGAGGGTTTTGGGGTTTGGGTCAAGGGGTGATTTTGCATTTTCATGGCTAGGTGGTAGTTCTTGCAGTTTGGCAACACATGGTTCCATCCATTTGGATGGTCGTGAAACAATCGATATTTATAGAAAAATGCTTCTTCATCTACGGTAGATTGTCTTCAATAACATTCTGTTGGGGAAAAACATCGTTGCGAAATTGTGATTATTGCCACCGCATTATTATGCTAACAACGCAATGCTGTTTAAAGCTTTCAGTGAACTTGTTTTCCGTATTGAGAGTCAATTTTGACCTACGTATGTCTGAGTAGTGAAAAGGAATCTTTTTATTTAACAAAATTCACCATCCTTGAGAAAAGTTGAAAATTTGAGGAACATTGCAAAGAAAAATCGTTTCGGAGATTGCGTTTGCCAAGATCAATCTCGTTAATCCTAAAACGGAATAGTCTCTCCATGGGATAATCCTTTACGCTTGACTGGCTGGAGTAGCTATTCGATTAAAGCTGAGGAGCTCAATAGGAAGAATATTGCAAGTGGATGCTGAGCAAAAGATGGCGATTTTTTAGGAAAAATAGCTCTCGGTGACTTTATTCAATTTTCACAATACACTCGATGAACTTAAAAAGTCGGCGGTAAGAAACCAGTCTCTTCAAAGTTTTGTATTAAAAAATGTTCATTTTTACGTCATACTCCTTTCCCTAACATGGTGACTTACATGTTCGACTGTTTAATTTAGAGAACTCTTGATAAACGTTTCACACTTTCTGTCAGTTCATATGATCCACGAAAAGCATAAAAATGTATATGTTTTACCTGCTTATCCTTATTATTAAAACAAATATTCTCAAATATGTCATACAAAAAAGTGAGTTACCTCTCATTTGCAGAATAAAGCAAACGTCAAAGTTCTGGTACTTTTGGACGTGTCGCTATTTTCCTAACTAATAAATTACCTAATCGTATATCCTAATAATTTCAAACTTTCATGCCAGTACTAGTTCTCATTTAAAAACAAATACATTTGAAACACACTTAAGTTCGCGTTATTCTGGTTTTATTCAATTTTTCTAATATCATACACCTGAAAATACTCTCTAGAACTAATATGCGGAGATACTCTTTTGCTCTCCTCTAGAAAAAATATAAAAAGGGCGATAACTTTAAAAACACATTAATGCACGCTTATTTTCTTTAGTTTCACTTCCTGTATTTTAAACAGTCAAAAAGAATTCTGCTCAAATCTTACGCGAGAGCACAAGGTATCCTCCTCTTGTAAAAACAGACCAGAAAGCGAAAACCTCGAAACGCGGGACGCGTTTGCGTGTTTCCACTCACGTCCTCACGTCCCCGTGTTTTTCTAGTCTCACAGCCAGCGCACTCTATTTCCTATTTACCCCAGGTAAAGGAGATATGAGCCATAGTTGCCAGTTGGTGCTGAGAAATCCGCACTTTCCCCCATTTGAACCCATGTAAGGTATCCAAATTTCCTCGCGAAATATGGCAATTGTAATACGAGCGCACACATCGTCGCTCTTCTGACGTAAAGGCGTATCTATGTATCTGCATGAGCCCTGAAAAGCATAGAGCTATACGGAGGCCAGGGCTCACGTAAAGATTGAGACACGCCGTAGCAGCAACGACATCTTCCGAGACGACATCTCACTTGTTGAAGGGCTGCGGAACGCGGGTAAACAAGGTTTCGCGGAATCGCTTTTCGGCCACGTCGTACAGAGGAACGAGTCAATCGGAAAAGTCAGACAAAATTTTGAAACTTTAAAAGCTTATAACTTTATTATTACAAAACATAGAATCGTGAATGTCCTCAAAGTGATCCAAATGGCTTTTCCGTGAAATTAACATTAAAAAGCACCCCTTATACTTTAAAGCTTCAAAAAAAATTCTACATATGCAATTTTAGTCCCAAAATTTATGTCCGGCCTCTTTCATTGACTCGGTCCATTATGCGTCGAAGAGAACACCAGTGAGTGCATCTCGGCGCAAACCGCGGTTAGCACGAAGGTTGGCGGTTTCATGGCTCCCATCGAAATTGACTCACTATTTTCTTGCATTGGAGAGTAGATGGGTGCACTGTTGTTACATTTCATGAAGAGGATAAAGTACAAAAACATAGCCCAAATATACGAATAAAGAAGGAGAGAATTAAAACATGGGTAAACAAGGCTAAAACATTAAAAACACTAAAGGGCAAGGCGTTTTGAGCTGTTACCAGCTCATTTCCAGCTGCAAAAAAACACAAAAAAATAATAAAAAATTGAGTGCCGACCTTAGTGTTTCTGATGTTTTAGCCTCGTTTACCCATGCATGTTTTACTTCTCTCCTTCTTTTTTCAGGAGGAGTAGAGTAGTGAAAGTTAACCCGAAATATTTGATGAAATTTCATGAGGAATATAGAAGTGAAAGCTCACCTGAAATATTTGATGAAACTTCACGGTGGACACGAAATTGATTTTTCATTGAGTGCATGAAAATTTACTTACTATTAAATTCCGTAAGAAAGTAAATCGGTGACAATTTTGGAGTGAAATTCCGTGCCGATCTATCTGGCGCCAAAAAATCCCGAAAGATATGAGTATGGAGCGGAATTCATTCTTCTTAAGGAGTGACTTGCATTATTACGGAGCGGAATCTAATCTTTTTATGGAGTGTCGTACGCTTATAATGGTGCTAATCTCACTTCGCATTAATATTACTCTGAGTTTTTGGGTGCTAAACAGATTTCGGCACCGAATTTTACTCCTCGACGGTGAAATTAGAGATAATTTTTCTAAGTTTTATAGAGATTAAAACTTTGTTGAATTTCAAGTGGATTATTTGATGAAATGTTAATGAAAGAATTGGAAATAGATTATTGATTGCAATGAACCAATCGAAATGGGTTTGATGCACGTGAGAGATACAATCGAATGAGAATTTTTTCTTCCAAATCGCACGAAATTCACGCTGAGCACATCATGAAAAAAGTCTGTAACGTCTGTAAAGTTTGTAAAGTCTTTAAGTCTGTAAACGTGTGTGTGTGTCTTCGGTAACCCACTCTTTTGCGCGCAATGTGTATAGTTTTTGACACGCTTTTTCAAATTTCCCGCATGTACACCCTGCTAAAAATGGTGAGTACAAATGAGTTGAAAATCAAAGTCATATGAATAGAATTTCAATTCATACGGATAAAATTTCAACTTATATGAATAGAATTTAACTCACTTGAGCAGAATTTCTCTATTCACTTTTCGCCGACTCATATGACTAGAGATTCCAACACATCTCATAAGACTAGAGATTTCAACTCACATAAGT
Source organism: Bemisia tabaci (assembly GCF_001854935.1). Lineage (NCBI taxonomy): Eukaryota > Metazoa > Arthropoda > Insecta > Hemiptera > Aleyrodidae > Bemisia > Bemisia tabaci. Next base: position 1,098,199 of record NW_017547239.1, read on the forward strand.
TCAGCGTTGAATCTACCGTGTCTGATATCTCAAAAACTAGTCACCGCATCAAAAAAATTACAAGAACAAAATGTTCTTAAATTTCAATTTTACATGCTATGTCTGTGTCTCTTGGTCAAAAACACCACTTCTGAAAAATGAAAAAAATTGAATTCATATGAGTTGAACTTTTCTACTCTTATGAGTTGAATATTCTAGTGATAAGAGTAGGATTTCTACTCATATAAGTAGGAAATTCTACTCATATAAGTAGGAAATTCTACTCATGTGAGTCTGCGAATTCTGAATAGCCTACTCATCATTTTAGCAGGCAGTTTTGATAAAATACCTGATTTTACTATTTGCATGCGACATAAATATTGGAGTGACAATACTGGAGAGAGCGCTCACCTGTAGAAGGAGGTGAGCTGGATGGTGAGGTTAGCGGTGGTCTCGAGGGCGTAGGGCTGGTAGCCGGGAACGCACTCGCATCGGTAGTTCTCCTGGTTCAATCCCACGCCGGGGAGACTGATACACTGCAACAACCAAGAGAATTTCCAATCACCCACCGCGAGAAGAGTAAACACCCAAAGTTAATTGAAGCTCTGCTTACTTTCAATCAATTACTCAAACAGCAACAAGCGGGGTCCCGCGCCGCCACCTTCCCCCCCCCCCCCCCCCCCCCNCGCCACCGGATCAAAATAAGCATCCGCGGTGTGAGCTCCACGGACGGGAATAAATGAATAAGTGAAATTGAAACTATGAAAAAACTCACTCGTTGTCTCCCGTACTGCCTTACTAAGGAAAAAACGCCAAACGAGCATTCAAATGGTGCCAAATTTCTTGGAGTGTACAAATGAAAAAGTTCAAGAAATTTAATTTTGACCCTATATTAATTTTTGGAACTTCTTGGCTTTGTTTTCCCCGCGAAATGGTGTGGGCCCAGCACCATTTCTCTACCTTGTTTCTTGGAGCTTAATATTAATTTTTGAGAAAAAGTATGCATCTTTTCCCTTGAAATTTTCACATATTTTGGATTTAATGGGCCTCTTGCAAACTTTTGCTAGAGCAAAAATAAGAGTTGTTACTCATAGAAATTTCTAAAAAATCACGATGAGTACATCGGCAAAGTCTGAAATGCATTCCTTACTTCAGAATTTGCGTAAGAAAGCGTTTTCGAGCTTCCCGCTTCAAAAACTATACAACGGCACAGATGAACAGTTCTTTAGAGGAGTCATTCCATCCAACCCCTGCTCATGCACAAGTTTGAACTACACAAAAAAAACCAAAAAACTTAGCGCTGAGCTCTAAGTTTTTAGGTAAAATAGCGCCAACTAAAGGCAGTATTCTGAGCCCTACACTCAGCGCTAAATTGTTGTTTTTCGTGCATTCTACGAAGCCACTTCAAGAAGTGTGTGATACGCATGATAACGATCTGTATTTTATAGAAAATCACCCTGCAACTCAAAATATCTCTTACCCATGCTCATGCAAGAAGTGAAATCGAGGATTTCAGAGAATTCGTGTAGTTAAATTTCTGAATTGCCACACATTCATGTGAACAGATCTTTTTCAGTGTGGATGAAAAGGAAATCATGAAACACCCCCGAGGTTGCACAGTGAACTTGAATATACCTTTATGTTTTATGCATACTGTAAAAACATTATCATAATTCATCACGTTGCTTGCCCTCATCAAAAGCAAACAGCTGGTGCCGTCCACCTGAGCTGAAATGGATCAAGCGCTGATGCCGCACTGAAAAAAATGGTTGTGTCGTGAGAGTCCATAGTGCTTGAAAAATCTATGGTATGAACTGCTCGCACATAGGGTCTGGCTTTCACGACTAGAGCAGAGATGTGCCGTAAATGTGTATGGAAAAACAGGTGTATGAACTTACCGTTCATACGGTATGGACGCTCCGTCCATAAGGTTCAGTTACACGATCAAATTGAGCCATCAAATTGGGCCTCTCATGGGTGGCATCCTCACCTCAGGTCTTTTCCCACCAATCAGAGCTTCAGTTTTATGGCTCAATTTGATCGTGTAACTGAATCTATACAGCGTAGACGCTGGGTCCATATAGTAAAGACGCTGGGACGCTGCGCTGGGTCCATAGATATAGTATGGACTTAGAGTACATACTCTTAGTATGTAATATTTGTTCGCACTAAAATAGACTCTATCTCTATTCATACGTCGGCATCAAATTTTTCACAGTCCGTATGTGGACCCGACCCATAATTTATGAGGCGTGAGTGCATACATGTTTTTCAGTGCAGTGGTATTCTCTATAATGCAATGTTGACAGAGTTTATCAGAAAGGAAACAACCCACATTTCCGAAAAAAATTGAGTCAAGAATGTTTTTTAGTTTCACTAACCGTCTATTTTCTCCTGCCAAAAACTGGCAGTCTAAAAGCTTTTTCCTGGTTTCAACTAAATGTGGGTTGGTTCTTTTCAGATGAAGTACAATTTTTATTCGTATCGTATTTTTTTAGTATGTTGGTTTTTCAGCCAACGTGCGTTGAAAAGCGTAAAGCTGGGTATCTCAATACAGAGGGAAAAAGCTCATTGAGATATTCAGCTTTATGCTGACTTCTTAACTCACGTTGGCTAAAAAGCCAACATACTGTCTTACGACCCGTGCGTCCACCGCAATGCGTGAAGTATTCCTAAGGTCTTGCAGGCACTAATATACGTTAAACGCCGGCCGCGCGATGATTCGAACTCGCGTTAGAATATCGCGGGTCGAATAATAGAGCTTAAAAGGCCCATGTTGTGTTTAGACGCCGTATGAGTATTCTAATGTTGCCTCGTTTCACCCGATTAAATATTTTTTCGGAGAAAAGTTAGGCAAGTTGTTTATACCCACGGTCATTTTTCAATTTTTTTTACTTCATTTATCATCAGAAGGTAAGACATTGATGATTCGTCAACAAAGCAACCTAAACTAGCGTTAAAATAAAAATGCGATAATTTTCCAACTGTTTTCTGTTTGCCAAACTTCTACCCTACGTTAACTTTATTTTAAATTTGCGCATTCCTGTATCAGATGTTAAAGTTTCTATTTGTGCAATCTTTGCGCCTTTTTCGCGCAATCCTCATTTATTTTCTTAGACCTTTCGTGCAATCATGCATTGCCGGTATTTTTGTAGTTCCATTGTCGATAATTATGCAGGTGTGATTATTGAAACGATGAAAAAATTCGAATCTCGGTTGTCTGCGCCATTACATATTTGAAATTCATAGAGTGAAAGTTCCAATAAAATGCGGAATTCTCTTAGAAAGTTTATGCTTTAAGGCAAATAGCATTGCCGCGAGAGAGTAATTAAAATGCAAATTTTCAGCACCAAATGTTCACAATGAAGAGTATAGCACAGTAGAACGGCATGCGCTTCGAGGCACGTGAATTATTAATTTTTTTTTTTTTTTTTTTTTTTTACAACACTTGCTCAACTTAAATTTCGATTCAAAGGCTTATGCTTTACCGACAAACAGATAGTTGCGTCATTGCGCGAAAAGGGCGAAAATAGACTGCAAATTATTCCAAAATTTTCATTTTTTTTCCCGTTCAATTTCAGTTAATGAACATTTTTGCGTTTTGGAGGGAAAACATTTTCGAAGATGGAAAATTACGAGGACCTCGTGACATGAAAAAATTTCAAACTGATGTTGTGAGACCAAGAAGTTTCAAATTTCAATTTTTAACACGTGTTAATTAATTATATTAAATATTAATTATATTATTAAATGTTGTGGTGACTCATTATTTTAAATGAAATGTTATTTCCTTCTTTTGATCAATCTTTTTAAATTGTCATGGGTGAATATTTGGTTTTATTTCCATCCTTGACATTTTTGATGAAAAATGAACCTTATAAATACTTTTTATTAATGAAAATCTTACTTTATTTTAAAAACATTTACATTTTTAAAACGTGGCAAATATTTGTAAAACCTTTTCCGTGCGACAGCATCGATATTAAAGTCAATGAGCAGTAGTTGTATTGAAAGAAACTATGCACAAATGAATAAAAGAGGGAAAAAACCGAGAAGCACGCAATCTTCGGTTGTAGCCCATTTGTACATCGATCTTTCGGAGTCAAATATGACCAATTTTGAGCGTTTGGTTGCGCTAACACCACGCTGCAGCACAGTAAAACCACAAAATATAAAAGAAAATATTAATGTGCTTTGAAAATCATTAAATACGACAAGGAAACACCTTAATATTTACAAAACACACATTAAATTTTCCTTCCATAAAGATATTTTTTTTTACCAATTTAAATTAAAGTAATCCACGCAGAGTGTGCAAACATATAAAAATCATGAGTTGAAAAACGCTGACTCCGCGAGTTTAAATATTAGGCAGAAGCATAAAGCGGAGTGATGCGACGTGCTGCCGGCGCACTGGCGCCTACAAACCTAAGCAGATACTTCACGCATTGCGCGATGCTTGAGATATCCCTTAGGTTTGTAGGCGCCAATGCGCGTTCCGTGCTGGCTGGCTGGCCGCGCCGCAGCGTGCCACGTGCCGCGGCGCGTCACTATTTCACAACAGAGGTGTTGTACCGTATTATACGAAATTGAAGGCACTCTAACATACCAACAATAAGAATGACAGGCATCCCCTAAGAGTACGGAACTTTCCTTGCAAAATAAGTGGAGATAAGAGAGATAAAAGAACATTCTTGGGTATGCCGTCAAGAATATTTTATTTTGAATCAAGAATAAAATAGGTGAACAAAATCGGGTTTCTGCTTGATGTAAGTGACTTTCTTTTTTACAAAAGCATCTTGTTTTCTTTAAGAAAACATTATTTTCCTTATTAACTCATAATGAAATCTTCTCGGCGGTAAATTTGAGGATATTTCTCCTTAAATCAGGTCACTTGTTCCTCTAATGACGTTGAAAATCATACTAAACGTTATTAAATACAGATACTAGGCCAGTAAGTTTTTCGACTACCACTCTCTTTTTGTTGTTGTCACTCGATTTAATTTGCGAGGGAACTTTGTGCTTTTGAGAGATGCCATCAATCATGATACGTTGGGGTGCCTTTGATCTCATATAATACTGTGAAACACCTCCGTGGCGAAATAGTAGCTCGAAGCGCTGCGGCAAACCAGTGCCAAAGCGAAGTTATCATGCATAGGAAAAATATGAAATCCTTTAGCTGAGGCAAATCAAAAGGTGTTCCAGTTCAGGTATGAATTTATGGGATTTTCTTGAAAGATAATTAAGTCCTGTTGCACCAAAGAGGTGTAGAGAGTTTTAGTGAATTTTCTCTCATGGAAATGACGCTCCCTCATTTTTACCAAAAATCTCAATTATATATTTTTCTGAGCAAACAAACAAAAAAACAAGCAAAGCCTCATTCTTCCAAGACATTAAAAATTTTCATCCAAAAACGTCGTAAGCAGTTGTCGTTTGTATTTACATGTGGACTAATTAACTTTGGGTCTCAAGTGGTAAGTGGAGCAAAACTCCCCTTCCGAAAAAACGCGTGGACGTTAAACTACTGGAAAAAACAGGTTCCCGGACAAAAAATCGTTGACGAAATGTCCTATAACCAGAAGAACTCAGTATCACTACCTGAAGTTTTCACAGAGTTTTCTTCGCTCAGAGAAGGAAAATCACTGAGGTTTTCAATGATTGAGTAGTTGATGATGAGTAGTTTTCCATTTAACAAATGAGAAGTCTGCTATATCTTAAACCGAAATACGTGGTCTGGTAGTTTCACCGGCGATTTGAATGAAGGGAGCGCATATATATAAAAAATTTAATCCTGACAAAAAGTTATAAAATAGTGTGATGAGGTAATCTCAAAGCCAAACCGCGTTTGAAAGCCCCAGTATTTTTCATCTGACATTCTTGAAGTATCCTAAAAACTTGGCCGCAATGGAACTTGAGCTCCCAGAAACGTGAAACGCAATCTTCAAAGTTCTCGCGATGAATTTCCGGTTGATATACATGTGTTTTTCACCCTGAAAAAGTTGTCTTTAGGATGGATATTTAAGTACAGTGAAAGCTTCCAGGCAGGAGCGACGCGAGGTAGAAGCGGAAAATATTCGCCATACCCCCCCCCCCCCCCCCCCCCCCCCNCGTCTGTGAACTGGGATTCGCAAAGCCACACTCGTTATTCCATTCAGTGGCGAGGCGCGAATGATCGATTATCGGTATTTCATCATTTGAAACTGAGGTAAAAAATCGATTTTTAAGGTGTTGCGGTTGCGAACACCCTGTCTATCGATCCTTCTCCATGGGTGTGAATGGCAGAAAAATCGATACATCGCAAAGCACGCTACGCCACTGATCCCTTTGTCTCCGGATCTCGGTGTGGAAGCGCATGAAATATGTACACGATTTTAAAAGCGGATAAGCCTACGCGCTCCGAGCTTGTAGTTCTAGCTTTGAAGTGCTGGAGGAATTCTCTTTAACTGTATCTTTATTAATCCATCACTTGAATAAATATGCAATCTCAGACTCCGAGTGGAAAATAAAGGGAGAGTCGCGGCGCGGTACTTATTTTTTCAAGCAGTGTCCCAGCGACTTTGATTATTTACACCTCTGTGGCAAAAAAACAAAAACAAAGGATTTTGAAACATAATGCATGAAAGACAGTAGCGAATAAATGAAGTTTACACGAAAAAAATAGTGTAAGAGGTTATCTCTAAAATTGAGATACTACCCCAATTTGTTGGATGATACAGAAATTTCGAATTAACTCAAAGTTAATTCGAAATTTCTCGAATTTTTTTTTTTCTTCGAATTTTTTTTATTTCGAATTTTTTTTTTTACCAAGTATACCACAACATTTGGGTTAGGAACCTAATTTATAGGGGTACTACCACAAAATTGATAATTGGAAATGTCCATATCATCCAACAGTTGGAACTTACCTTCTGCCTCTTTTTTCGAAGCGAGGTAATAATTGAAAACAGGAAAAATTTACCGGACAATATAAAGCAACTTAAAGCTTTTAATTCACACGGAAGTTAATGAAACAACTTATTTTTACAGGTACTAGAAAGAATCTCACGTCGGGATCTTAAAATTTGGGCTGATTGGCCCGACTCGAAAGAAACCGTTTTTGATGAAAAGTTTTCCTCTGTGGGTGGATTGAGGCCCCTATTCCCGTGGACTGGCACAAATTGGACTAAATTTTGCGACAAGATCTACAATTTTTGGATCGTTTAACACACAACGTTTGTGTCATTAGTTTTCCGGTGTAGAGAGGGGCATTTGTAAGGGAGCTAAAATTAGTAGTTCCTAATTGCAAAATTTAGCCCGATTGAATCTGTTATTCTCATAACGACTTAAGCGCCAGAATTTAAAATACAAGAAAAACAGAAAACTCCGATTCAAGAGCTCTAAAGTATTTGAACAATTAACTAATTAATCGCATTTGTAATTAATCTAAAATTGAATACGGAGTGATTAAAACAGCTTAAGTGGTTTTCTCATATTTTCATTTCTGGCGCTTGACTCTTTTTGAGAAAGAGCAACTTAATGGAGCTCTTGCAAGTGTCAGGAATTTGCAATTTTAGTACTGATTTTTATGTAAATCTTTGCGAGAAACACGATGGTGCCACTCTTTTTTTCTGAAATCAACTCCCAAGCTCCAAAAAAGCTCACAGAGTTGAGGCCGTAATGGAGGGGATATATCCCTCGCTATCCTGGGAGGCTACCTCAATATCAATTCAAACTCTTCATGCGAAGATGGAGCAAATAAACTAACAGGGTTGCCTGTTTGGGGACTCAAAACACGGCAACCCTGGTGATACATTTGTTCCATTACAGCTACAACTCTGAGAGCTTCTTGTAAGCTTTACAGTTCGTTTCAGGGAAAACCAGTGGCACCATCGTGTTTCTTGCGAAATTGAAAGCAAGAAGAAGTACTTAAATCACAAATCCCAGACACATGCAAGAGCTTCATCGTCTAAAAGACCGATTAATCTGCGAAATTTGGCGGCACTGGGGACGCTCAACAGCTTGCAGGAAGGCTCGCAATTATAGCGTCTCGCATGAAGTGCACCTTGAAACACGATGTACACTCCGGCACGTAGTATAGGCAATTTGCACATCAGATAGCATGTGTAAAACGGTGTAGTGTTGGAAGTATTTCTTCGGTGTTGAAGGCGCTATACTATATGCGCGCGAGCGCGCCTTACATTGCTTGCAGTGATTTGAATTTGAGGCGTTTGCGAGTTGAAGTTATTAGAAGTAAATTATTTTTGCGGTAATCTCTGAAAGTGATCTGATTTTGATATATTTAAAAAAAAGTATAAATTATCTCTCGCACACTTATATTGGTGTATGTAATTTTTAACTACAGCTGCACTTTTTTTGGGTCAAAATTACCCGTTGTCGGATGCAGTAAATTAGCGACATCGTTTTCTCTCCATTTAAACCCATGGAAATGTATCGATTCTTGGAGGGGCCTGTGCTCCGACCAGAATCGATTATTTAACATAGGTTTACATGGAGGAACTTCGGTGTTGCCAAATTGCTGGCTCTACCTCTGAAATTACCTCGATTGTGGAAATCGCTCTGCTTAAATCACACCGACCGCGCTGTGTATGTAGTATAAATTCACGGATTGTTAATAAAAGTGCGCATTAAAGAAATTTCTGCACTCCTGGTTAAATGGCGGGCTAGGGGGTCTAGGTGCATGAGTGTAGTTTTTGCTGTTTCAAGATGCACGTGTTTTAAAGTTTTATATTACATGGAGCCTCATAGTCGGAACAAATTCAAACTCACTTTTTGATGCTTGAAAGAGCCTTGCACAAAAAGGGCTAAAATTCGCCCGTTTTCGGGCCCTCGAAATTGGGGTCGGTGTGAGGTATTTTTTCATCTATAGGGTGACCCTTTACACATAATAAAATTTCAGATTGAGTATACGCACCGTTTTTGAAATATGGGGGGG
>NW_017547239.1:1114486-1131047 GCF_001854935.1 Bemisia tabaci
TTTTGGGGGGGGGGGGGGGGTGTTACGAGATCGATGGCGAGAGTTGCCAAGCAAGTTTTCCGATTGCGATGTTTCAAAATTCACGCCGTTACTTTATTTTTCTTCACAAAAGCTGATAGAATTAATCGTTGGGAATTTGCTAGGAATATTCTTCGGAACATGAAGAAAATTGGTCACTAAACTATGAACAAATTTTGTTTGACTATCTATTAATGGTCAATGACGCGTAGAATACGATGCGCATGCACGTTAAAAATGCAAAAATGTAACGCAGAAACCGAGAAATGCGCAGTTCAAAAAGCGCGACTTCCTCGGAAATTTAAAACGCCCCGGTTTCGTGCCGAACCGAGTGATATCATCCGACACCAATCAAAATCGAGCAAGGGTTTTTACGACGTCCGTCAAACATCTTTCCACTCCGAGTATATGGAAACAATAAGGAAGTGAAAACTATATGTATGTTTAGAATCAAAGACTCGAATATAATGCATGCTGTCTGTAATAAACAAGCAACAATGCCACATTGAAATAAGTTTTATTTTGACGAACATATGTAGAAAATAATAGAAGATAGCGATTTGACTGTCTTATTCACTTCTACCGTTTTCCCGCCAATCTGGCGCTTTCAAAATTCCTTCGAGTCTATAGACTTTTTATAACAGGGGTTATCGAGGATTTTGGCTCCAAAAATACACGATTAATTCACCACGTAATCTATTCATCTGGTACATTTAGAATATTAAACAAAAAACACAAGGTTCACAACTTCACACATGAAAAAAACTATGGCTCCAGGAGCCGTAATTACGGGCTTTATAGTATTACGGTGTGTCCCAGGTGAGGAAACCGTAAGTCCCGTATTCAGGAGTCGGAGAAACATCCTCTAAACCCGCAGCATTAAGAGGTCCCGGCTCAGAGGCCGGTGGTTTGATTCCTGAATGCGGTACTTACGGTTTCCTCACCCGAAACGTACGGTGGTGCTATATAGCCTGTAATTGCGTCTTCTGAAGCCAGAGTTTTTTTTTTTTCAGTGGTGGCCCATTCAGTGAAAATTTAAAGTCAGTGTTCTTATCGGTTGGCCTCTTTAAAACCAAGATTTGATAGGCAGTCTGCAACGCCGCGAGACAAGATTCGTGTTTAGCAACTTTTGCCGTTGATATTCATCAGCGATCAAATCAACGAGGTGTTACACACTTTGCGACTGAGCTTCGCGAAAGACACCTGTTGAGCGGAGGAAGGCGTAATTGCACTGTGCATTAGCGAGGATGGCGCCAGCATACTCATCGCCCCGACGAAAGTTTTCTCGTGCTTCTGATGCAAATTATGGTTCCGGAACAAGGAAGGGCGCCGGAGATATCCGCAATCTGAATCCAAGAAGTCGAGGGGTTTCAATCGCAAAATCCGGGAATGGAAAGGTGCCAAAAAGGGCCGTCTATGGCCCCTCACTTCAGATTGTTATAAGTTTGACCGCGTTGAGCAGGAAGGAGCCAAATCACATCAGCTATTGCCTTTAATTGGGCAATTTAATTTTTTACATGAAAACAGTTGTGTGGATTTTTGTGCAAATTTCAGTGAATTTTCTGCGTAGTATTTCATAGGAATTCACACAAACGTTCTCTTATACAAAATTAAAATAAAGGCGATAGCTGATGTGGCTTGGTTCCTTTCTGCTAAACGCAGTCCAATTTTCTATATAATAAATGCAAATCGTACTTCTATGATAGAGGCACCAAAATCCTTTGGACACCAAAAATTTCCTTTATGATGCATGAAAGCTTCAATGATGACCAAGACCTTTGAAGCACTAACAAATAATAATGGAGAATAGGATTTTTTGCCTGACCTTTTTTATGCGATTTTAAAATATTGACTAATTTTCGGGTCAAAGTAAGGCCCGATGAGCCTTAAGTCTCACTGGCCTTTTGCTTATTAAGACACACTTCAATGCATTTTCCTGAGCTTTCATAAAATTTCATCATTCTTACCCTGTACTTTTGAAATAACTTGGTTCACTAACAGTAACTAAGACAATTTCGAGTTTAAGAAATTAAAGTCAATGCAGGCAGAAAAACTGAGAGATCAACAGCAACAATATATGCGTCCCGAATATAATGCCAAAAAACAAACCTTTGAGAGATGATTCGCTACTGCGCAATATAGCGCGATGAAGATTCGGCGAAGAACTTTCAGTTGGGGAAATCAAACACTTCAAAGTTCGAGGACAAATAAAGGGGTAAAAGGATTTGGTTTCGTGATTCGGTTGATGTCGTATAATCCCTCTCACGTACACCAGCGGATTATTTTTCAAAGTTTAAAACCACCTATCTGCATAGAGCTACTACAGACACATACGTTGTTTTTAACCGGAGCTAGAAATAGTAGTTCCAAAAATTGCAATTGCAGCCATTGCAACTTGGGTCCATTTGATTGTTATGTAGCTGGGAAAAGGGGGCGTTTAACCCGTTGATGCCTAAACCGAGCCAAATTGATCCGAGATTTGTTAAAAACACGTGCTCCACGGGATGTGTGGGACCGATGCAAAAGAGGTTTGGATATAAGTCAACTTATACATCGTAGAAAAAGAATCGGGTATCAGGTTCACGAAAAGCAAAAATCGAGTGTTAGGGAATATTTCCTGACAACTACCCTTCAGAAATCCCACGCCGAGTTAAATTGAACCAATAGTCTCATTTGGGGGAGTTATGGGGCCGGTACACATGAGCTTCAGATAAAGGTCTACAAATTAATATTTTAAAAATAATCACACGTGAAATTGAAAAAAAAAGAAGAGAACAATATCTAGAGTGAACGCAGCCGAAGATCAAAGAAACGTATTCGGGCCTCAATGTTTAACTTTTCTCCCGTGTTTGAGGGACACCTCATTGGCTGCATAAGAGCGGAGCATGCGAGTTTACGTCACGCGCCATCGCGCCTTCAATTTTGCAGACGCAACACAGACATCCATCAAGCACGAATAGTTGCATCTCTGCGCCGTCATCAACGCGCGTCCTCTGCCTTGCCTCACTTCAATGTTGATTCTGTTTGCGTGTATTTAGTGGTGCTTTAAGCACTACGTGAGCAACATGGCGAATATATAATTAGCCTCTCCCTTTCCCTTACTGTGCTTTGTTGTTTAATTTACCAGAAAAAAAATACAAATTTAAAAAAATAAGTGAGAGAAATTAGCGTAAAATGTATTCAGACTGATCCTACTTAATTCCTTCCGAGTGATCACGAAATTTAGATTCACGTGCAGAGGTATTTCTAAATTAGTCCACTGCCTCTGAATTGTGATGAATGTAACCTTAAGCGCTTTCACGGTTCAAATGAGATGAAATTGCAGGCTGTTAACGTTCTAAATTGCATCCGGATTAAGCTGAAGGGACGGGGGCGCTGCAGGGAGGAGGCGAGGGACCTCTCCAGTCGGGAAACTAAGATGCGCACTTACGTTTCTTAATCATCCTTTAAAGGAGCTGTTACGCGCGCCTCGAACAAAAACGCTGCATTAGAGAGGCTCCCTCATTTGCCGGGCTCCCCCGGAGCAATTACGCGAATGAAGTACTTTGCCCGGTCAGCTCGTTTGAGAGAAGCACGCCCACCAAATTTAAAGAAAACGCTAGATAATTATGAGCAATTTTTTGACGATTTTATTGCCTTCCCGATCGGAATAGGCATACAATTTTAGGATAAAGCACAAAAACGTAGCCCGAATATACGAATAAAGAAGGAGATTTAATGAAAATATGGGTGAACAAGGCTAAAAAATTATTGAATCACCAAAAGGCAGGACGTTTCGAGCTGTTACCAGCTCATTTTCAGCTGCAAAAACACATAAAAACAAGTAAAAAATTGAGTGGCGACCTGACCCTAGCCGTTATCACGTAACCACTGGAATGATAACGGCTGGGGTCAGGTCGCCACTCAATTTTTTACTTGTTTTTATGTGTTTTTGCAGCTGAAAATGAGCTGGTAACAGCTCGAAACGTCCTGCCTTTTAGTGTTTCAATACTTTTTAGCCTTGTTTCCTCATATTTTAATTAAATCTCCTTCTTCATACAATTTAGGTTAATAAGGCTTAACCTGCAATTTTTACTTGTTCCTTTTTTTTAAAAAAAAAAAGTGCACTTAGTCCACGAGAATTTTTTTAAATTATTTTATGCGATAGTAAGGACCGTATTCTGGCGTGCTAAGGAGAAACGCCGTATTAACATTCAAGCGTCGCCAGATTTCCTTTGATAAAGTACAAATTTCGTGGTAAGCTTGTGAATATTTTCCTTCCAATTTTTCAGATAATTTTGTTCGCAGTTTCACCTGTAAAATTCCTGAAAATTGCGAGTTCAAAATATTTATAACGTTCCAAACAAATGAACATTTTATCGAGGGAAATTTGGCGGCTCTTGAATGTCCTTGTGGCGTTCCTCCTTAGCACGGTAAGCAGGAAAGGCTATGAATACGCCTTTCCTTAAATACAGCCTCTTTCCTCGAAAGGCCCCGTTTGAATTACACTGCGATTAAGCGAGGTATAACCTTATGAGACCCGGAAATTTCAAGATTTTTATGGTGTTCCAGTTCCGAGTTCATTTCGACTTTTCAATTTTAATTTTCACATCGTCAAAAATTGCATACAAATTAATTTTCCTTTCACAGCATGGGCGACTCGAATTAGAACTTGAAATGAAGAGTCGATTTGCCACAGGGTCTCTAGCACTACTAAAATAAATGGCAAGACGTCTTGTCCTGGGACTTGGGAGGCTAAGGAAACCTTGAACATATAACATTATAAAAAGACAATTTTAGTGGACCTATAGCTCTAGAAATGGAGCTTTATCACGGTATACGATAACTCGCCACCGCAAAAAGCAGAAAATTCAGGAAAAGAACTTCTACGATTTTGACAAACTTCAAGGAAGGTGTTCCCCGACCTTAATTTTTACAAAACTTGAAAAATATTTTCTTTCGTATATTTTGCATTTTTTAGGAGTGAATCATGGTATCCCTTGCAAGAATACATTTCCGAAGAGACGACACCGTATTTTATTAGACGTATGCTAAAACCGTCTATTTTTTAATGCTATGTTCAAGGCAGTACGGAGCTGTTAAAGGAACGCCTGTGATGATTAGAAATCCGAGACACAAAAACTAGCTTTAAATTGCGTAAATTGAGTTTCCATTGGAGAGCGCATCGCTGAGAGAGCCAAGATAGTGTCTGAAAATATCTTGTCTCGTCGAGGGCACGATATTTTTGAGGAGTTTCAATACATTCAAATATTGCGTGACAATATTCACGAGTATGTATTGATGCAATATGGCAACAATATTGCAGCAAATATTGCTAGACAGCATTGAACAGAGAGACAAGCCCTGAGAGCAATCATAAATATTCAATTTCCATCTTTTCAATTGACCTTGATTATGAAAAATCCTTAAAAGTCGTGGATAATTATTTGTAAAAAAAAAAATGCAAAAACACATAAGTGAGTAATCAATTAACATACTGCGCACGGTATTAAAGATCATTTTTTGAAAAAATTCGGCGCAAAAGATTAGCGTTCCATCTTCAATTTTAATTTTGCAGTTTCTTAGTGGTCCCGTTTTCACATGTAAATATCGGTAATTTTGCAAGTTTTGCAACCTTTTGGTTTTGCCAGTCTTTTATTGGCAGCTTTTTAACTTCTTTTTGCTTTGTTTGACTGTCTCTCTTTTTCCCTTGTGACATTCAATTCTACTTCCTTTAAATTTTCTGATCATTTTTCGGTCATTGAACAAGGACAGACAATTGGCGAAAGAAAATCAATTTGTGATGCTGGGAACAAGGAGCTGCCTCCAGCATCCACCCATATCAATTTTTTGCGACGTTCGAAACAGATTTCGCGGGACTTAGACGAGCATTACTATGCTAAAATAGAAAAAATCAAGAGCTCTCATTGAGAATACAAAGCACAAATTACGACACGTTTTTTGTTGTTGTTTTTCATGCGAAAAAAGACTCTCGAGATTATTACTCAACTTGTAAATATCTCCTTGACCAATAGTAAAATTGAAAACATGTAAATCTTAGTGTCATTGCAAATGTTCCGCTATTATTGATTTTGGTGGATTAGTTCAATTCTAAATGTTACTGAAAGGGACAATACACGGATGAAAAAGAATAATACGAGTTCCTATATTCCTGATTGAGTATCAGTACATCAGTGTTGGAGGGTGCTTAAATCTATTTCAGTTATTTTGAGATATCACGGGAAACCCGCGTGTCTGCGTGTCTAACCCCATTGACTCCAATGTAAATCGCAATTTTTGAAACTTCTGGAAAAAAAAGAAGGGAAAAAATCTGTACCTCATAACCAGCGTAAATCGGGCTACTGAATTTCCCAAACAGATGGAACCGTTATTAAAGATTTTTAAAACGCCATTAACTCAATTTTTCCAATTACGTGAGTTAGGTTTGTTTTAGTTTCGAGGTAAATACAGGATCTATCGGAAATTTAGGAGCCACTGCCAGATTCCTGACAGATTTAATCATGCATTTGGTCATCGTTGGCCATTTATGTGCTAGGCACTGATTAATTTAGTACTGGCTACTCGATTCCCAAGAGATCAATGTAAAATCAGGAATCTAGCAACCGCTAAAATGCATTTTTTCCACATCGATAATTCTTTTTTTAAATTTTGAAAAAAATCAATGGAGGGGGGCGACTCTTTGGGGACAAAATTTCTTCGTCTGATCATATCAATGAGAAAAACCCATATAACAAGTTTAGTATATTGCTGTTGTTGAAATTTTCGGAATTGAAGGATGAAATTTTCAAAAGGTTTTGAATGCTCCCAAAATAATAAGGAGCTTTGATAATTATAATTGATCACACGCTTTCCTCAAAATAATCTTGTTGACCCAATCCAGATACCCTTTGCAGAAGAGAGTAAGGACAGCCTAACTTTTCTTGTCCCTTTCTTATAGATGTGCGTATAGAAACGGTAAGTTCTCGATGGCTTGAGAAAACTTTCCTTCGAAATTTGGAAGAGAGAAGCGTTGTATGGAGTAAAGGATATTTGCAGAAGATCGAAGATAAGTTTCGGAAGATTTCGTCTTCTCTTTGAAACTTGGTCTTTTATTAATATTGTTGTGCATGCTCAAGAAAAACAATCAAAGGATATCCATATTTAGCACCTCGGAAAGAGTTTTCAAAGGGTGAAAGTTTTGTGCCTTGTTTCTTTGATAGCAGCGAGATGCAACGGGAAAAAACTCTCATAACTTATCCTATGCACAAACTTATCAGTTCATATTATTAGTTCTCTCTGCGTTATCCTCCGTTCATATTAGTTAGATTCATCTCTAAAATAAAATTCAGGTAAAACGAAACCTAACAGATGTTTCAAAACTATATAACATAAACGACTATAACATAAACGAACTATATAAAAATGAATAAAACAGGGAAGAACCAAGAAGCACACAATCTTTGGTTTTAACCCACTTCTACATCGATCTTTTATAGTCAAATAAGTCCAATTTTGAGAGTTTGGTTGCGCGTGCACCACGCTGCAGCACAGTAAAAGCAAAAAATATCAAAGAAAAAATAAACGTTCTTAGGAGATCATAAAGTTTGATACGATACTACCTGAATATTTATAAAACACACATTATATTTCCCTTTAATACATATTTTTTTCCATCAATTTAAATTAGAATAATCCATGCAGAGTGTGCAAACATTTCAAAATCATGAATTGAGAAACGTTGACTCCGCGAGTTTCAAAATTCGAGCCATACGTAGAGTGGAGCGGCACGCGCACCGGCCCCTACAAACCTAACATGGAGACTTCACGCATTGCGCAATGCGTGAAGTATCCCTGTTAGGTTTGTAGGCGCTAATGCGCGTGTCACGCTGATCGACCTCGCCCGCCATGGCGCGGCGCGGCGCGGCGCTTCAAGTAACTACTTCACAACAGGGATGTTACACAGTATCACGTGGGCGTAAACTACCAGAAAAAACTGGTTCGCAGACGAATAATCGTTGACGAAATGTCCTAAAACCGTTTTTGCGTACTCGGTAAAAATTGAAGGAGTATCACAGGCCTCGATTTTAAATTACTATATGTATGTGCATAGTAATCCTTCATCTGAGTGATTCGGCACAAAAAGAATCCTCCGAGTCGAAATAAACGTATTCACAGAAATAGATACTCGCACACAGATTTTAGTGTTTCAATACGCGTTAAATAAGGGGTTATTGGTCCTAATGTATTTTATCGACTTTAGGAATAATTTTGAGGACGTAAAGAAGATTTTTCCGCACAGTTTTGACAATGCACGATTCGTGAATACGCCATCAAAATGAAAATATCCGCACTTATTGTAACAAAAAAATGAATGTATTTATATCCTCATTGTGCTCAAGTAGTGACAGACTTCAAAGTCGGAGAAAATACCTCTGTTAAGGGCATTTATTTAAAAAGACATTGTGTATTTTATTATTCTTCTATGAATGAAACAAGTGAGAGTGCTCAAAAGTGTTTGCCGATGTGAGCTTCAGCAGACAGAGAATAGTTCAAAAGCTAATTTCCTCTCAAGTTGGTGGTGCAAAGTGAGGGTGTCCCCATATGAATAATGAAGGTGTACGTCATTTCAAGCTATAGCCACACGTTTCTGTCCTCCTAAGGAAAACCGCCTTGTGAGCGTTCAGATATTGTCAAATTTCCTTTAATTTTCGTACATTTCTCGAAAAGACTAATAGGTCATTATTTTTCCTACCACAACAGGCCTGTTGCACGCAAATAATCATACAGCCAATTGAATAGACTTATAAGCGCGCCATGCATATGACACGCTACAACAAAAGCATACAACTTAATGTTATTCTCCCGGCGCGCTCTCTCAACACTTAGTTGGAATTCGCTGCTTGTCTATCAGTAAAATCGCAAAAACTAACGATGGAAAATTGGGAAATCCCTTAATATAATAATGTATTAAAATTAAATGAGTACCTCTTGCATGCAGCAGTCCCATTTATTTCGCAATTCTATCTTGGGTACATGAAAATTTAAAAGAAAAATATTCATTCCCCCCCCCGCCCCCAATTAAAGTATCTTATCGGGGATAATTAGGCAGTATTTTGGATCTCATACAACGTGCTTCCTTAGCACACATCCGACGTCAAACTTTACTTTAAACTCTAATACCGAACAACAAGACGACCTGATTTATTTCGCAAACGCCGAGGCTGTGCCGCTTAAAATTCTTGTTGAGTACTCCCGGAACTTTGCGCGACGATGCCTGGAAAAATACTGAAAATTGTTGATTTATAACTTAACACGATTATAAGGCGATCGTTTTAAAATTGAGTCGAGTTGCTTTTAAGCCGCTTACTTTATATCCTAACTTTCCCCGATTTATTTAACGGACGGCTCAGCCCTTTAAAGTACTTTTAGAAGAACTCTGTCCTGAATAATTTTCTACGTCGATCAAAAGAATTTGAAAAGGAAAAGGAAGAGAGAACCTCTGATGAAGTGCTCGGCTGTAAGAGGGGTTTCAGAGTAAAAATTTTAAAGCTTCTTAGAATAAGAGTCTAAATTATTAGGCAGGTTTCAATTTATCGTAAAACATCGTAAAAATTATATGTCTGTACCTTTGTACTGTGAGTTAAGATAAATGTATCGTGATTTTTTTATAAATCAAAGGTAGCCATACAGCTTCAACCACAATCAGCCTTTCTCCATTCTACTCCAATTTTCTCATCTTCAATTTTATAACCAAAAACTACGCAACATGATCCCTAGGAACGTTCTATGAATTTTCTATAAAATCATTAAGCATGAACTTAAGAACCACTCAGGCGAACTTTGAGTCTATCGCCTACCGAAATTAGATAACGCGAGTGACTGACTCTAATGAAGCTGTCCAACTATTTCTGAAATTAAAAAGTTTAATAAAAAAAGATTATGAAGTCATGGTTATTATATTATTTGCCTCTAGATAATTTAATTGAAGTTTTTCAGCTAGTTAAGTGGGCTCGCCTTCAGAAAGACCGAAATTCGCCCGGAGTATGTTAGATTTTCCTTAATTTTTTCAGCTATAGTTAAGTGGGCTCGCCTTCAGATCGACCGCTATTTTCCCAGAGTATGTTACATTTTCCATCCTCAATCTCTGTACGTATCTTCTTAACTCTAATCAAAACTATTTACGGATGAGAGGACTGTTTGCTTTGGCGGCGGCTATGACGTGTATCTTGACTCGTTAGGATGGCGACATAATTATTGTGATTACAGTCACGAGTTAACTAACAGCAAGTCTTTGATAAGGTTTTCGGAGTTTAGCTCATTAACATTCTGGGTCTTTGGGATTTGAGATGAAAGCATCATTAAATTGGAGTGGAGTGAATCCACACGACTGAGGTATTTTCAAATTAAAG
The DNA here is from genome assembly GCF_001854935.1 of Bemisia tabaci. Taxonomy (NCBI): domain Eukaryota; kingdom Metazoa; phylum Arthropoda; class Insecta; order Hemiptera; family Aleyrodidae; genus Bemisia; species Bemisia tabaci. The sequence continues at coordinate 1,124,893 of NW_017547239.1, forward strand.
CGAGGAATTACATCGGAGGTCGACTGAAACGGTTGCTGGAGTTGCAACTTTGCTCTTTCAAAGGAGTTTGAAAAAGTCATATTTTTAGTGGAACGTGTGATGATGCAGGCCCTTCTCAAGTAATTTTGAATGTTGTAACTCAGCAAGAATTGGAAGACGTCTATCTGTAAAAGCAGAGTGCTTAATTTCATCATTAATTTAATTTTAATTGCTGCCTGAATTATCATAGGAGAGCGCTCATAAATTACGTGTTGCAACTTTTCGGCATTTTTTACCCTCTCCCCTTATGACGCTTTTGTGACGTAGGTCTATATCCCTTAGCATGTAAAAACAAAATGGCGTAACCCCCCTCCCCCCTGGTGCGTTACCTAATTTACAGACGACCCCTAAAGTAGTCGGAATCTACTTCAAATTCAAAAATAATTTGAAAAAAATGAGCTTTTGAGAATGTCTCGGGTGCATAAAAAATCGTAAAAACATCTGCCTTTTGAATAGATCTGACACTGAGTTTTACATCAAATTACACTTGAGTAGACCGAAGACTTAGAGCAATGAAAATAAAGTAGATATTAAGCCTAATGGGTGCATTTTCAGTGCCGAGATCGAAGCATTGATCTCAAACCAAGTATGATTAGGCTCAGGATCAGTATACATAAGCACAGGACTGACACTAACAGATCAAGATTACGTGAAGGACCACATTTTGCGATACGGAAGCACTATTTCTGGCTCATTTTAGAAACAACATATATGCCATTGATTTCTCTGTGCAGAAAGGTGATTTTATGGAAGAGCCGGAGATAATGGTTCCTTGTTGCAAAATGTAATCCAAATTATGGATGGATCTTTAATGAGGGTCTGGAGCCGGCGAGAGGTCTCCCGCCCGGGTGGGAGCGCCTTCAACTTCGTAGGATACTGTGCAACACCTCCTCTGTTGTGAAATAGTTGCTTGAGGCGCCATGGCACGCTGTGGCGCGGCGGACGGCCGGCCTGGCCAGCGCATTGGCGCCTACAAACCTAACGGGATACTTCAAGCATTGCGCAATGCGTGACGTATCCCCTTAGGTTTGTAGGCGCCAGTGTGCTTTCTGCTTTGGCAGCACGCCGCGGGGGCGCGCCCCCCTCCCGATTCAAAATCGGCCCTATTCAAAAAATTAATAGGATTTTACGTGATGTATCATTTTCTAAACCATCATTTTTCTCAACTAAAATTTTCAATTAGGAACAGCTTAAAACTACTCCAAAGGTGTCTCAATTTTCAATATATCTTCAGGGGCCCCCAAATTGCTTCTTTGAGTTAGGCAAGTCCCCGTGGACCCCCTCTCGGCGAGGTGTCTTTCTGAGCTTTTAAAAAACTCATTTAATTAGTTCTGTCCATGGCTGACATCAGCGTCTTTTTTACTGGTTTTAGTCTTACTGACACTGATTTGGCACCGACTTCCGTATCAGAGCTGTTCCAAAACGAAAGAGCTACATACATACATACATATAAGTTGCTTTACAGCACTTCCTCGCGCTCTACGACTTCTAACCTCCACTGCCCTCTTTCAAACCACAAATCTTGGGGCACCTTAACATTTCCGCTTCAATCCCCTCCCTCCAACCTTTCATTAGGCGCCTTCTGCGTCTTCTCTCAGGAGGAACCCAATCAAGGACCTTCTTCGGCAACCTGTCTCCTGCCATTCTCTGGACATGACCATACCAAATGAGTTGTTTTGTCACAATGTCATGCACGATGGTCTGCTTGGCATCCATGAGGGAGATCATGGATGCCAAGAAGACCATCGTCTCATTCCTGACGCGGTCCTTTCTGGAAATACCAGCGGATCTACGCCGGAAGTCCATCTCTGTTGCCTCTAAAACCTCCCTCCCTTTTTACGAAAGAGCTACATGTTGTTTTTACCGAGGCTGCCACCCAACGGCGGAACCTTAAGATGATGAAAAGCGCGGACTTACGGAATATTGCGAGACTCGAAGGTGTTGAGGTACATCCATCTTTTGGAGTAGCATCCGGAAAGGGGGAGCCAGACTCCGATCTCGGCGATGCTGGAGGAGTAGGAGAACCTGTTGAGGGCGGGCACGAAGAGGCTGGTCAGGTTCTGGACCCGGTGGAGGACGACGACGTAGCGGTTGCCGCCGGCCACCCCGACGGAGACGAACTTGTTCTGAGGCACTTGGGTGGGCGTGGACGAGGACGCATGGTGGGGCGTGACGAGGGTGGGCAGGCGGACCCGGAGGCACGTGGGCGTGGCCGGGGGCGTGGCCGGAGGCGTGGCCGAGGGCGGAGCCGGGGGCTGGAGGACGCTCACGCCGGGCGCCCAGACCCAGACGAGCTGCAGGAGCGGGAGGAGGAGCCGCCAGAGGAGGAGCCGCCGGTGGGCCACGCCCCCTAGAAACATGCCAGCGGCCCGAGCGTCCTCATTCCAGACTCTGTGAACACACCAACGGGAGCCATTAGAGCCCCGCCGGACCGAGTAAGGTGGTCACCCACCCAAAACTACCACACGTCAAACGGAAGAAGAAGCGCTACGAGCTAAGCGTGAGGTAAGCAGCTAATGGAGGCTAACTAAGTCACTTTATTGTAAATCAAACCATTCCGAACCCATTTAGGCTAAGGCGGAAGAAAAGTAGAGTAGTAGTAGTATAGACCCTACGATGATTTTTTGACCTAGAAGCAATTTGACATACTAGTATTTGACCTACAAATGGATGAAATAGTGATGATGTGTGTTTTGTACTTTTTACGTTGGATTTCCTCGATGATCTGTTTGTAAGTACCTGAAAAGGGTGTTTTGTGGATAGGTCAAGCTGTATAGGTCACTTGTAGGTCAAATTTCTTCTAGGTCAAAAATACTGTATGTAAAAATTGTTGTTGGTCAATAGTCTGTATGTCAAAAGGTGTAGGTACAATGTCACGTAGGTATATGTGTAGGTAAAACGTCGCGACACCACAATGATAGGTCTACGACATGAAAAGGGGGCGGCTCGATCTACTATCTAAAGTTTGATAGGCTTCGAGGAGCCTGGATCCTTTGAGTGTGCTAATGTGCCCGAGTCTCAGCCCTTAAAATACGCAACAAACTAGTCACTAACTCCGCCTCTCAGCCACCTTTTTTCGTGTTGTTGACTCCTACGACATGAAAAATGGCGGCTAAGAGGTGGAGTTATAGTTATCAATTGTTTAGGGGTTGAAATGCAGGTACATTGACACATGCAATGGACCCGGGCTCGACGAAGTCAACCAGCCCTTAGCATTGGCTGATCCAGCAAATTGGCAACATTGTTTTTCTCAATTTAACACATGGAAACACCATCGTGTTTTTTGCGAAAAAATCAAGAAGAAGTACTTAAATCGCAAATCCCAGACATATGCAAGAGCTTTCATTGTCTAAAAGATTCATTAATCTGCGAAATTTGGCGGCACCGAGGACGCTCAACAGCTTGCAGGAAGGCTCGCAATAGCGTCTCCCATAAAGTGCACCTCGAAACACGATGTCTCCGGGACGTAGTATAGGCAATTTGCACATCAGATAGCATGTGTAAAACGGTGTAGCGTTGGAAGTATTTCTTCGATGTTGAAGGCGCTATATTCTATGTGCGTGGGCAGGTTACATTGCTTGCAATGATTTGAATTTGATGCGTTTGCGAGTTGAAGCTATTAGAAGTACATTATTTTTGCGGTAATCTCTGAAAGTGATCTGATTTTGATATGTATAAAAAAAGCATAAACCTCTCGCACACTCATATTGGTGTATGTAAGTTTTAACTGCAGCTGCGCTTTTTTCGGGTCAAAATTACCCGTTGTCATGCAGTAAATTGGTAACATCGTTTTCTCTCCATTTTAACCCATGGAAATGTATCGATTCTTGGAGGGGCCAGGGTTTCGACAAGAATCGATTATGTAACATAGGTTTAAATCCGGTGTTGCCAAATTGCTGGATCCGCTTCTGATCCTTAGATAATCTATCGTACCGCTCATCTGACTTCGCCTCTCAGCCGCCTCTTTTCGTGTTGAAGACTATAGTAGAAATTTAAACATTGTTCTTTGAAAGACTTTGCGTGTCAACAATAAAACCAGAAGCCTCTACTGCAGACTCAATTAGATAGTGTGTATTCCTGAACGTATATAATCTCAATAAAAATCTAGTATAATACAACCGTAAGTATGCACACTAATTGAATGTAAATGACAGAGGAAATTGACGTTAACTTCTTCGGGAGGTGTGTAAGCACCTACATTTTCGAAATTATAAACACTTAGAGGAAGCGGAGAACAGCTTTGAGGAACAGAGGTGTTCAAAAAGCGTGGGTGCTCGAGAAACGAAGGTGTTTGAAAGGAGAATACGTTCGAAAAAAAATAGGTGTTTGGAAAATGCCACGCACCGTAAAAGCCTCCCCACTCCGTTTTACGACGCTGCTATAAGGTCGCTCCTCTGAAGTAAGAGCGTAACGAGATAAGCCCCGTCTTCCGTATAATTCCACACTTGTCAGGGCTAAAGTTAAAATGGAGGTACTCCCTTTCCGTGAAGGAACGACGATAATTGAAAGAGGCACCGCGAGCCCACGCTTGCCGCGGAGAATTTGAGTGAAGCTCTTACAATTAAACAGGTGACGGAAAAAACAGCGGAGGAGTCGTCAAAGTGATGACTCGCATTCCCTCTCTATCCAGAGCTTACGTGGATCCAGGAAAACTCTCCCGACTCCTCGAGCTGGGAGCGCTTTAGGCCGCGGTTTCACAGGCGGTGCGCGGCGTGGCATTGCCCGCGCAAAATCGACTACGCGACGGCGCACAGTGGATCGAGTCAATAGGAGAGGTCGGACAAAATTGGGAAACTTTAAAAGCTCATAACTCTGTTTATACAAACCTTTGATGTCCTAAAAGTGGCTTTATTGGTTTCTTCGTAAAATTTTCTTCTGCGAGCACCCCTTAAAATTTAAAATGTGCCGAAATAAACATCAAATTTTGCGGTTTCAGTCAAAAATGTCATGTCCGACCTCTCTAATTGACTCAATCCACTGTGCGGCGCGATCGAGCATAATGATTCAAAAGCTATCCGAGACAATACTGCCGTGCTGAGGAAGAATGCCGTCTGAGCCGTCAGACGTTGTCAAGTTTCCTTCGAGAAAAACCGAATTTACAGGGAAAATTGTGAATATTTTTTTCCGAAACTTTCCGACAATTTTATATGCAATTTAGTCTAAAATGCCAGAAAATTTCGGGGAAAAATGTGCACCGATGCCGTCAAACATGAACCTTGTATCAAGGGAAATTTGGCAACTCTCGAATGATCATCCGGCAGAGTAGCTAAAGTGTGGAGCCAGTTACCTCCATTACTGTGTTTCAAAATTTCCACACCTATTTCATTTGCTCGAAGAGACACAAAACCAATACTTTAGCTTGAACTTTGTACGAACGTTTCTGCCGGCCGAGAGGAAAAATCAAAGAAAGTTTCTGAGATATTAGTGAATTACTTTTCAATGGAAAACATAATATGATAGGAGGTCTGCAATGCCGCAAATGGCGCTACGTGGCGTGGCGTTCAGCACTTTGGCAACCGACTTTTGATTTATAATAAAAGAATAAAAGGATGCGTAGCCTCGATACCTTTCATTTTATTTTCGGAGGAAATGCTTACATGGTGCAAATTTTTTCGGTTTTCGATGGCCTGATCCGGGCCGAAAAGCTTCGCCACTGCATAAAACCGGAAAACTTTGCACCATTTAAGCAGTTTCTCCGAAGATAAAATGAAAGTTATTAAGGCTTGCGGATCTCTTGCTTATTTTGTTACTTAAATTTGTATGCAGCCTCTACCAACATGTTTCGAAAATATATTTGCGACCGAATTCGTGAAAAGGGAATTTACCATCTGGGCGACAATTTTCCAAATCTTTTTCCGAACACTTAAACTAAGTTTCTCTAAAGCCTAGGCATTCAAATCTTGAAAATTCAGACCTGGAATATCTCTTTCGATTTTGAGATTATGGGGTCAAACTTGTACGAAAAGAGCCTTGTTAAAAATGGGTCGAAATTCGCCCCTTTTTAGGCCCTCGATTTTGCAAACGGGAATTGCGCCAAATTGTTGCATATGATGCCCTAAGTCTCTGGTAAAAATTTCAGCTTGAGTTGAAAAGTGGTTTCGGAGATACGGGGGGGG
>NW_017547239.1:1131176-1150422 GCF_001854935.1 Bemisia tabaci
CCCCCCTAAACAGCAGAAAATGGCGCCGATTCCCATCAACCAACACGCGGTCTCTCCAATGTAACATGGTCCGTTGATACTCCCCAGCTGGGACCGTCCGGAATAGCAGCTCTAGTGCAAGCACCAGAGCCGCTAAAATCGGTTCTCATTCGAATGGAAAGAGTTGTGTGCTATCTTTCAAAATCATGACTCGGAAATAATTTCAAAATAGATGATGGGATGCTCTTCATTTGTATAGTTCAACGATCACGAGAAGACAGGACGTCTGGACAACTGCCCAAGAGATGAGTACAAAGCTGGGCCCTCTCTTTCGAAAGATGAATGGATGTGATTTACATTTTAATATTCTATGACCGTCCTTCGGGATACAGACAAATTTTCTTTACACATCAACTACTTTCATGCTTGTCTTGTATGATGATGAGTGGAAAAACCGTGCCCGGGCCTTCGTCATGAGAAGAGGAAGAACTTGAGAAAAAGAAGAAGAACTTTAAGAAAAAGAAGAAGAAGAGTTCGCATCAAAATTCCACCAATCTAATTTAAATTAACTATATACGATAACGGTGAAATTCGCCTTCCTTGCGAAATACGTGGATTGTCAAAAATAAGGAAGTGCATGGAAATCGACATCATTCCCTACATGACAGCGGTAAGAAACATTACCACCAAGAAAATGTCCCTGCGATTGTCTTGGGCAAGACGGTATCCTATTCTACCAACGTCAAACTTTTACACTGCCGTGCTAAGGAAGAACGGCGTATGAGCTTTTTGACGTTGCCAGCGAACACCTTAATAGTCGATTCTTTACCATACCTGAAAATTGAGAAAAATCGATATTCGATGATTTACGCCTCGCCACTGAAAGGACTTCAAAGTTGATTAAATCCTGACTAAAATTCTGCCAAGACCAAAAATTTATAGCGCGGTATGTTTTATTTTGCATTTATTTTTAGTTTATCTTGAAAAGTTTTCCGAGAATCTCCCATAAAGAGACCATAAAAGACAACTCTCTATTGGTAATAATATTAATTAAAGAGCTAAAAAGTTTTTCAACGAGTAGTACAAGGATGTTTCCGATTCGCCTTCAACTGCGTTCGCAGCAATTGTTGTTGCGAATATGTTGTGCTTGCTAATCGCAGGTCATTACATACTTGACTCTCTGAAGGAGTTTTATGTGCACAAGTGGCGTAGTCTGTCGAAGAACAAACGAATTTGGGTTTGAGAGATTCTTTCAATCTCACTTCTGTTGTTCTCCAACAGGGTGCGCTACTTGCGCACATAAAACGCCTTCAGGGGCTCAAGTATGTAATGAGGTGAAATCAGCACGCACAACATATTCGTAACAACAATTGCTGCAGACGCAGCTGAAGGCGAATTGCTTTCGCACGTAAAACGCCTTCAGAAAGTTAAGTATGTAATGACCTGAAACCAGCACGCACAACATATTCGTAACAACCGTTGCTGCAGACGCAGCAGAAGGCGAATTGTCCGGTTTAAAAAAAGAGTATGAAAGGAATTGTGCGTGAAACGAGAGGGTATGTATTCGATCGACATGAATTGAACGAAAAATAAAAATGTGAACCAATCAACACCGAGTCAATGTACAAATAATTAAAAAAAAAAACTATAAAAATGTGAACCAATCAACACCGAGTCAATGTACAAATAATTAAAAAAAAAAACTATCAAAATCAGTAAGAAAACTTGCATTTTCCATGAAAATGTTTAAATCGCGATATTTTGGCAAAAGGATCAGCCAAGATTTTGATTTCTCTCGATTTTAAGAGTAAACGAACCATAGACTCACCCTCTGCAAACCGTTTTTGGGTACATTTTTGTCGCATTGTTTTTGGCTTCGAGATCGCTGTGCGGAGGACTTATTCGATAACATGTTCCACTCGAACGGTACTCAATCCATGCTCACTAAACTTAATTTTTGACTTACTGCGCTCTATTTGTTAACATTGCAGAATAATTCGTCATTTACCGAACCAAGAATTCCAAGTTCCAAGGTAGCAAAATTGACTCAAACAGTTTAATCCTCCATGACCAATTACTCGCACCTTTTTTGTTTATAATTTTCTGATGTTTGTGTGAGATCAGAGGAAAAATCAAATTTTTAATTAAAAATGCCGGTATAAATGCAAAATGCGAGGGAAAATTTGGCAACATTAAAATGTAGGTACGTTTTTTCTTGAGGAGAACGACGAAGTTCGCGTCGCACTCTGCCTGTAGGACCGCAGCTTTTGCTTAACACCCGTCTCCGAAAAATCGAGAGTTTCATCCGCTTGAGTTCATCTCATCAACCACTTGAGTGGAGATAAGCGGCGAAAAGAAAGCACTCTCGAAATGTTTGGACGGTTTTTGACATTCAGATGGGGGCGAGATTCTTTCGCGCAACAAAAGTCGATTCTCTTAGCTTTCCGTCGGTTTCAAGAGCTAAGTTGAAAACCTGGAGAGAGAAGACACGACTTTGCACGAGGAAAACGCTGGGGCTTTTGCTGCCTGTGGAACCCGAGTTGAGGTGACGATTTTGAAATTTCGACATTTCGTTTGGTCTTTCTTTCGGTTCGATTATAGTATTTTATTCCGGTAGGCACCTGCAGACTTGTACAGTTTCTTTCTATCCTACTTTGACATCTAAAGATAGGCACATAACGTCATTTCTCTCAGGAGAGAACGTAACTATACGTTTCAAAGTTACCAAATCTCTCCTCACAAATTGAATTTTACCAGGTGAATCTTGGGAATCTCAATTTGAAATTTTCTCTGAATTTTCTTTTTACCTCACGCAAAAATCAGACAATATGTTTCGGAAAAAATTGCTAGGTTTCACTCTTCTGAAATTTAAATTTTTGAGTAAATTTTGCAACATTGGAATTGATTACGTTCTTTCGCCCGGGGAACAACGATACATACCATACACTTTTCAAATTTTCAAGGATTCAGGCTGTAGAGAATTTGTTCCTGTGGATCATTCCCCCTCCCAGAAAATATGTCGCCACCGCAAACTACCGGGATTCGAACCCGAAATCTACTGACCTAGTTCCAGACCACTAATGCTGACCACTGGGCAACCTTGGACTAACTCCTATAATTTTAGTCCCAACCCTTCGTGTTAAAATCCCCTTGATACAACTATTCGTGTTCTTATGATGTCCGTGTTGCGTATTCACTGATTTGAAGGCGCTCGGACTTTAGTGGCTCAGCAGCGCAATGAAGAACCTAATATAGCCACCCGTTGTAAGTTGGTAGTGTGTTTACTTTTAATCGCTCGTTGTTTTCCGTGAACCAAACTTCGAGGTGAACGGGTGCAAAACACGCGACCGACTCGATCAAAAATGTATACAAAAAGGAACACAAAAATAAACGAAAGAGAATTTTGGATACATTTACCTTACGTTTTGATGCAGGATCATGTTATTTCTATTTGATGAAGTTCTTTCTAAACTTAGGACAAACTTTAAGAAAAAAACGCCCTGGACCCCTGACGGATCAAATCCTTTTGATCCGCTGCAATACACGACCTCACTTCCCATAAACCACTCAAATTTCTCGAGACCCAGGACACTCAAAGTGCTTCAGATGGGATATTTCACGTCGTTTCGCTAAAAAGGGAAACTCCTCTTAAGGTGAGGCCGGGGAAGCACTGAGTTGCATAGTTAACAGGGTTCATCGCAAAGTGTTGATATGTCCTTATGGCGCCGAATTTCCCCCACACTCTGTGCTTGCCAGACCTGGCATCAAGTGACTTTCACCTTTTTCAGGCTTGAAGACTCACTTTGATAGTAAAAGCTTTGAAATCGATGGAGACATTCAATGACGCCGATGAAACCGTCAACGCGGGGCTCAAAAATCTGGATGAAAAATTCTATGTATGTTGAGAGGACCAACAAGATTGTCAAGCCTAACAGGAATTGAATACAACAAAGAGTCATTCAAATATACTTTCTTTTTCCTCCGAGTGATATTGCGGTACTTCTTATATAAATGTCTAGAGGGGAATTTTTACTGAAAGAAGGATAGAATTTAAGTACTAAATTTGCGGTTAAAACAAGGAAAATATTTTGATTCCCGCCGGTACTCTCAAATAAGTTGCAGGTTTTTGCTTACGCGAATCTATGTCTGTGTTGTGTAGAATTTTATTTTCGAACCCTTTGAAACCAGGTCATTCCTTTCACGGTTTCGAATTTACAGTGTTAACTGAAAAAATGATTATACATGAAATAAGAAGACACTTGCTGCAGATTAAAAAAAGAAGTTCATTTACAGTTTTTAGTCTTAAAATTTTGATCCAAATATTTTAGTGTGAATAAAAAAGTGTGAAAACTACACACCTGCAGAAGTAGCGTGTTATGAATGCGAAAGACGACCTTTAACATTTTCAGAGGGAGGAATGAAGATATTTTAATGTCATCCATATTTTAATTTTAATCGCACCCTGAGAGAAGAAACCATTCTTAGAGGTGACGTTTACAGTTTTATTATCACGAAAACTCACAATCCCGATAAATTCAGTCGTAGATTGGAAATGAAGATAACCGTCCTCAGCAAACGAAAATTTTCTCTCCAACATATATTCTGTACTGAGAGAAACTTGGTGACACTCGATAGTTCATACAACGGTCCTTAGCACGATAGTATGGCCCCCAGACGCGAAATCTTAATGCTCCTCGCGTAAGGCGCCTTGATACAACTATTCGTACTCTTAGGATGTCCGGTGTGCATATACACTCATTTGAAGGCGCTCTAGTTTTGGTGACAGCTCAGCTCAGCAGCGCAGCGGGAAGCTTAACATGTTGTAAGTTCTCGGACAACTTTTAAATGAGAGTGAAGAAAAGAAGAATCGAAATATGATCATTTATCGTCTTTAGAACTTTCTTAATGTTGCAAATCATCGCGGAAATTATTCTGAACGTTCAGAAAGATTAAACAATTGGAATAGAACAAATATCGAATTGAGGGCACGAATGAAACAAATGGACAGAAAGGTAAATGGGTGAAAAGAGAACAGAAATCGGTCAATTTTTAAATAATGTATGGCTGATATTATATGTTTAAAAACATGATTTTTTGTTTTTGTCATTTTCAGAGTTGAGAGGTCTTGGAAAATGAAGCAAATATGCGTAAAAACAACAGTTCTTACTTTTCGTCCTTAAAATAAACCAGATCGGATGTTGGGAAAATGATTACCCACGTCATTGCAATTTCTTCAAATTCAGGGTTTGTAAATGCTGCTGTGCAAAGAAAAAACGCCGCATAGACATTCGTATGTTGCCACATTTCCCGCGATAAAATAACAATTTTTAAGGAAATCTTAAAGTATTTCTCCTTGAAACTTCAGAGGAATTTAGATCAAATTGAAAACAAAATTCATTAAACAAATGGAGGGGAAAATATTCTCATGTTCTTGAAAGAACGCGTGTTTTATCGAGGAAAATTTGGCAACGTATAAAGATTCGTGCGGATTTTTTCCTTAGCAGTGAGCCATCCGGCAACCGTGCTCTGCTTCCAGCCCGGTGTTCCTTTCGCTCCAGGTCCCCGGCCCCCCGTTCGATTCCTTTTGTCGCTCCTTGACACAAAAAACCGTATCTCCAATTCCTCGCGAACCCCCTAAAACATCGATTTTTACAAATAACAGAGCTCGTCGTAAAGCGCAGTTACGCCGTTACATCAGGAGAGCGTCGCTTTGTATCGCCATTGTTTTTCTTTCCTCGACGAGCAAATTTCTTTTGATCCGCGAGCGCGGTCGGGCGTTTCCTTCGTGTTGCGGAAGAGAACAGTAACTCCATTTTAGACCGAACCCGAGAGCGTATAAGAACAAATACTAACGACGGACCAATAAAAAATGGAGTTACTGTTGTCTTCCGGAACACGGCTCCTCCTTCCGTCTCACTTCGTCGCCCTCTGACGTAAGCACGTATCTCGATTTCACTATGAGCCCCAGAGTGCACGGATTTACATGTCGAGTAGAGCTCAAGTGGAAAGGGAGATACGGTTTTATGTTGGAGGAGCGACGACTTTTCCCATGCAAATGCGACCGCACCGGTGCCGGTGCCGTTGCTGGTGCGGGCGTCTCATTACGCAGTTTGTGCAACTTTTGATTTTGCGTTCGGTTCTTTCAGAGTTAGTTTGCGTGGCGGTTTAATAAGATTGACTTTGTAAGATCGGGGGGCCGTGTTCTGTTCTGTTGCCTCGGCTTTCAGGGAAATTGTTTTCCTACATTAACCCGACTGTTTCTTTGTCGCCGTCCCTCTTTTCTTCCGCTCGCGCCCTCCGAGAACCTCCTTGTTTGCAAAGTGGAAATATAATGCTTCGCGGACAGGCAAGGGCGTGGCTCGGCTACACCGGAACAACGCCTCGGTGCATTTACGCTCTTCAACTGCAGGAAATATTGCTCTGGACATGATAGATCATTTTTCACGGAATTCCTCGTCTTCCTCTCGAAAGAACGTCACTACGTTTCGTATTATTTGAACACGAAAGTTTGAACACGAACAAAAAAGTATGGTAACATCCACTATAAGGCTACTTGATCATTCACACAGTGATACTATTCACTGGAAACAAAACACTTTGGATCTAGAGTCCAGACTCTTGAAAACATTGACAATAAAAAATACTCTTGATTCAATAAGATTTTTGCTTAAATCAAAAGGAAATCCGCTCAGATTAAGAGGCTTGGTTCTTGATCTAAGCAAAAATCCGATTGAATCAAGAGTATTTTTTCTTGTCGATGTTTTTAAGAGTCTGGACTCTAGATTCAATGTGTTTTTTTCCAGTGTTTAGTGAATATGACCAGAATTGTAGTAGTGATCGCCAGAACTCTGGTGATACTTATCATAATATGGTAAATACTACCATGGAGTCTGGTGTTTATTGCCATACTTGTATCACTGCGTCAGAGTATGATGAAATCTTCCATACTTTTTTTTCAGTGCATGGGAATGAAAATCAACGTAACACCAATAATATTAGTAAGAATTTCTGCCGACCGCAGCAAAAATGCCGTAATTCCAATTAAAATGTTTTCCTTTTTTCCAGCACGTACTGCTCTATTACAAGACAATTCAATTGCCACAAGGATTAATTTCTTAATTTTTAGTTCTTAATGGTGTGGAGGAGTTGTATTGAAAAAAATGAAGAATAAATATTTTGTTAAGCTTTTTGTAAAACAGCATTTTGTCAGGAAAAAATTGAAAATGTGTTGAATGGAGAACGGTGTTTTTACTTTGGACGACCGATTTGTTTTGTGATTACACAACGCCAAGGTGTTATTACAGATATTTGGACGTATTTCTATCGGAGAGAACTATGTGCAGAGGGAAAGATGGGGTGTGCTCGTTAGTGGTCGGGCCATAAGAATGAATGGGGAATATAAAGCGCCGGTGACGTCAGCGGCACCGACGATCGGGGCGGTCTTTAACTCATGAGCCCTGTCCAAAAGGCTCTAGATGTATGCCCACGGCTCATATTTGTATAAAACGTTTCACACGACGGGAATATTGGAAATCAAGTCCTGAACGAATGATAACAAGTATTTTTAACACAGAGCAAATGGAAGTTAAATTATGAAAATGACGTTACGTTGAATGAATATTGATTGTAAACACCTACATCTCGTTCAGAAGTTGATATCTAGACTCCCCGTTGAGTGATCAGTTTTCCTCGTGAAAACGAAATAATAATTACCACTAAAACCTATGGAAATAGATCGAGGAACAGTATACTCGCAACGAACACCTTAATAATAGATTCCTTACGATAGCTTCAAATGGAGAAATATCGATAGTCGATCATTCACGCCTCGCCGCTGTGGAAAGTCATGTAATGACTTACATGGATTTATCTCCGAGAATATACAGCTGTTTTTACCCAAGGCTTGCCTAAACTGTCCTTTCTCTGTTACACTGGAAATAAAAACACATTGGATCTAGAGTCCAGACTCTTGAAAACATTGACAAGAAAAAATACTCTTGATTCAATCAGATTTTTGCTTAAATCAAAAGGAAATCCGCTCATATTAAGAGGCTTGGTTCTTGATTTAAGCAAAAATCCGATTGAATCAAGAGTATTTTTTATTGTCGATGTTTTTAAGAGTCTGGACTCTAGATCCAATGTGTTTTTTCCGGTGTATGTGAAAGATCATCTCGAACCTCCCTCAATCAAAATGTAAACCGACGGGGGCTTCCGGATGAAAAATGCTGTTTGAGAACGACCATTAGTACGGTTTCAACAGTTTGACCAAAAAAAAAGAAAAGCCCGTCTTCTTTTTTGTGTAGTGTTGCACAAAGATCGGACGGTTTAATCGAAAATCCAGACCCTGGCGGAAACTTCTTTTCCATGAAAAAGGAGAGCCCGAATCAGATGACTCCAAAAAAAAGCCTAACTCCATTTTTACGTGGGCTCATGTGAGGATTGAGTTATACGGATGAACGGGCTCAGCTCAGAGCGCATTTACGTCCTTTTTCTCGCGGTGCGCCATCAAGTCAACTCGCCACTAATGGGCGTGAGCGAGAAATCTCGAGAATTCATTACGGAGATATCAATCAAACTGTATAAGTTAGATGTGACGCCGGCTAAATTGCAGCTCGAGGGGAGGAGGGGGGTTGATGGGGGAATTTCCCGAGCAGCTGCTGACCGCGAAGAAAAAAGGGTTTAAAAAGGGGTGGGGGCCGCCGCCGCCGGGGCTTTTACAAATGTGTCCCGGGAAACAATTTCGAGCCGGGAACATCGAAGATAATTACAGATGAAATAGGGGCTCTCTTAATCCTCGCAAAGCCGCTCGCTCTTCAAGGAGGAGACTGCTGCGACATTTATAAAACAAGGAGTGGAGATGGTGGAACCCGAGGCACGCACAGGGTAGAGAGGGGACTTACAAATGTTGGCGCCCGTGTTGAGTTCCCCGCAACGTTGCGCCTACACCTAAGCTAGAGCGCCTTCATTTTTTAGATATGCAACACGGACATCCTTTGAGTACGAATAGTGGTATCATGACCTTATTAGCGAGGAGCTTAGGGATTTCGCGGCTGTGGGTTATTCTCCCGTGCTGAGAAAGACTGGCAAATAAACACACGACCGTTGCCAAATTTCTCAAGGTAACATGTTTAATTTTGAGAGAATAGGGGAAAATTTGTTTTCATGAAATTTTCTTGATACACTACATAAAATTTCGAACTAACCGTAGGAACTTTAAATTAACCGTACGATAGATTAATAGATGAAGAGAAGATATAATTAATCATTAGCAATAGAGCACGGAACTTCAACTTTAAATTAACCGTAGGAAGATCCAACCGAAGGAGGTGAAAAGTTTTCCAGAAAATATTTGGTTCATCTGGAGAAAGAGGGTTATTCAAAATCGGCGATTTTACCCTACGCTTGGATTTTGCCCGGAGTTGGATATGTTGTTCCCTATCACAAGACACGCCTTTTTCCGGCATTGGCAAGTTCACCCGAAATTTTTCCCGCGCGCTACAGCGTTGCCAAGTTGAAAACAGGCAAATTCCGTAAGTGGCATCAAAATTGAGCTATGAAGTTGCGGATTTAACGAAAATTCTCTAAAAAATACGCACTTTTAGGAAATGACCATGTTTTTAATGTGGCATTAATTTTAACATGCATTATTGCCAAATTTCCGATTTTTAAATTCGACAAATGTTACATATCCGCAAATACCCAAAAAAGCTATCTTCAAATTTGAATAAAAAGTTGTCTAATCGATAGTTCGTTCGATTCCGCATCCATCGATATATTATAGCTCGCTGGGAAACTTTTGGTTTGCGAGATATCATCATTTTTGTGAACAGCTTTATGGAGCGACGACGCTTTTTGAGTCCGGGCGGATAGAAATTTTAGCCTCCAAAAACACCGGGTAGCATTAATTCCATGGTTTCCTATGTAATTTTTGGCGCTGAATCCGAATTTGACCATTTCATAAAAAAATTGTCACCAAGATGTTGCCAAATTTGGCAAAAATTGCTAAAAATCGGCCTTTTTGGCGGATTAAAGCCTGTGACTTGCCAGGAGTTGATCAGACGACAAAATTGGTTATTTCCACAGTTAAAACTCGTTAAACTATCTACAAGCTGAGTCAAATTCTTTCTGCTCACGGTAAAATTAAACGCGCGACAAGCAGCAAACTGAAAAAAAGACACCAAAATTGGCGCTTTTTGCGGTTTTTGTCGTAAGTTTCTTGTTTTCCGATTAAGAGAATGTTTCTTAGGAAAATCTGAATTACGCCGAGTGTAACGACAAACTATTGTATTCTTACATATATAGATAAAGAGCCGCTTTAACAGCGGTCTCTCGGGCTCCGCGACGCCTAACCGCCATAGTCCCTTGTCCACCCACAGGTCCTCAGTAATTTGGAGCGCCCTTGTTCCTTTTTAAGCCCCTTATTGTCTTTTCCTGGGCGTCTTCTTCAGTTTGGTGTCGTTACTTTTTTCTATTAAACTCCATTATCTCAGAATTATAAAATAAAATTGTATACTAAATATAGGGTAATGAATAATAACGGTCAAATACCGCCAAAATTCAACGATTTGTACGTAATTTTGACAATATTGCAATGCGTCTTGTCTTGTTTTAATGAAGTCAGTCTGAGGAGTACATTTTATTCATTAATTTTTAGCAGAAAATTTTCCATTATTGTTTCAAAATGTGGATTATTGCCACGATTCGATAAAACTCACTATTTTATGAATTCTTCCTCTCTGAACTAAATACCCTAGTTATTAGTATATATCTAAGTTGAAAATTAAATTATTCTACAGAAGTGTATTATTTTGCAAGAGAGATACATTTATAAAATTTAAAAATAAGAGGTGAACAAAGAATATAGGACAATAATATCGAAAAAACCAGCGAAAATTAAAGTATTTTGTTTAAGCTTGGCAACATTGGAATATGTTCGATCTTATTTTATTGTTCAATTTTATTATATTCTGCTCATGTTGTTCATTAGTATAGTCAAGAAACATTCTCTTAATCGGAAAACAAGAAACTTACGACAAAAACCGCAAAAAGCGCCAATTTTGGTGTCTTTTTTTCAGTTTGCTGCTTGTCGCGCGTTTAATTTTACCGTGAGCAGAAAGAATTTGACTCAGCTTGTAGATAGTTTAACGAGTTTTAACTGTGGAAATAACCAATTTTGTCGTCTGATCAACTCCTGGCAAGTCACAGGCTTTAATCCGCCAAAAAGGCCGATTTTTAGCAATTTTTGCCAAATTTGGCAACATCTTGGTGACAATTTTTTTATGAAATGGTCAAATTCGGATTCAGCGCCAAAAATTACATAGGAAACCATGGAATTAATGCTACCCGGTGTTTTTGGAGGCTAAAATTTCTATCCGCCCGGACTCAAAAAGCGTCGTCGCTCCATAAAGCTGTTCACAAAAATGATGATATCTCGCAAACCAAAAGTTTCCCAGCGAGCTATAATATATCGATGGATGCGGAATCGAACGAACTATCGATTAGACAACTTTTTATTCAAATTTGAAGATAGCTTTTTTGGGTATTTGCGGATATGTAACATTTGTCGAATTTAAAAATCGGAAATTTGGCAATAATGCATGTTAAAATTAATGCCACATTAAAAACATGGTCATTTCCTAAAAGTGCGTATTTTTTAGAGAATTTTCGTTAAATCCGCAACTTCATAGCTCAATTTTGATGCCACTTACGGAATTTGCCTGTTTTCAACTTGGCAACGCTGTAGCGCGCGGGAAAAATTTCGGGTGAACTTGCCAATGCCGGAAAAAGGCGTGTCTTGTGATAGGGAACAACATATCCAACTCCGGGCAAAATCCAAGCGTAGGGTAAAATCGCCGATTTTGAATAACCCTCTTTGATGATTCGTGAATATTAATACGACGTCTATCTTTTTTTTTTTTAAAAAAAAAAAGATAGACGTCGTATTATTATCGACAGGACAATGAAGGCTTCTTTCAATGAGATTTTTCTCGCAGACGCTGAAATGCCCATTTCCCCAAAAATTCATTTTAGCCCTAAAGGCTCTCCTTGGCAACACGGCAGCAATAGGATTGCTCCGTTTCTCCTTTATCCTCTTTGTCTATCACTTTCTCCGTCAATGTCTGCACCATATAGTACCACTGACTTTACTGGCGTGCTGCTACACAAATCGTATTTTTAGAAATAACATCTCTAATAGTCCGTCGTCTCCCATACGGAGGCTCGTAACTCCATACCAAGGTTGCAAAATTGACGCATAAATTCAATTTCTTTTTCAAGAATACACCTGCGCAATTTTTATCTATAATTTTGATTGATTTTTGCATGAGATCAGAATAAAAATCAACGAAAATTTTGGAAGGTGATGAGTTGTGTAGAGGCACGTCAGTAAAGTCAGTGGTTCCATCACGTTTCCCCAAAAATTCATACGAGCACGACTGGTTGCATAAAAATCCCCGAGGTCCCCTTCGACCGCTTCGTACAATATTTCCCTCAGCGTTCGGCGGGCTAGCGAGCTCGCGGCGCGGGACGCAGCACGCAAGACACGTGGCTCGAGCTCAATAACACGTCAAAAGGAGTAATCGCGTGTCACTTCAAGTCGACAAACAACTCCATGAGACTTAATTGCTCGTTCCTCCCGGCTCGAGCTCCGACTGTTTATTTAATACGCTCCTTCCTTTCCCTCGCCGCGGGCTCC
Source organism: Bemisia tabaci (assembly GCF_001854935.1). Classification (NCBI taxonomy): domain Eukaryota; kingdom Metazoa; phylum Arthropoda; class Insecta; order Hemiptera; family Aleyrodidae; genus Bemisia; species Bemisia tabaci. The sequence continues at coordinate 1,143,850 of NW_017547239.1, forward strand.
GTCCCGGACCGAGTTGTCCGTGTCCCGCGCCCGAATTTTCCGGCAGCGGCGTCCGGCTCTTCCGGAGCTCAATCGATGGGCTCGAGCCATGTTTTATTCAGACCTCGATCCCTGCGCCGGGATGGAGGGGGCGTGGGTGGGAGGGGGAGGAGGGGAAGGGAGGGGGGACGCATCAAAGGCTCCGAGCCCCGCTTGATTTCGATGGGCTTTTGCTGACGTCGGGAATAATTTATCCGCAAATTGCGCGGCGTTTAACCCGGAAGAACTGTCCGTGCTTAGCTTTCCGCACGGTGCGTTATGTCTATAGCTATGACTGAACTCGTCAGTTTTTCAGACGAAAGAACGTATCAACGGTGATACTACCAGACCATGTATCTCTTTTACATACATATAAGTCGCTGTACAGCACTCCCTCGCGCTCTACGACTCCTAACCTCCACTGCTCTCTTTCAAACCACAAATCTTGGGGGATTGAGCACCTTAACATTTCCGGAGATACCTCCCAATTGAGACCCAAAGTTCCTTGGTCCACATATAAGTACAAACAACAATTGCTCACAATGTTTTGGATGAAAAATATATCATGGCTTGGAAGAATGAGATTTGATTGAGTGATTGAGGGTTGGGGTTGAGGGTTGAGGGTTTGAATGAGGGTTTCCATGTTTTTGTTTTGTTTTTTGTTTTGTTTTGTTTTTTTTTTTGTCCAGCGGAGAAAAATATGTAATCAAGATTTTTTGTAAAAATGAGGGAGCGTCAATTCCATGAGGGAAAATTCACTAAAACTTTCCACACGTCTTCATTGCAACAGGACTTAATTATCTTTTAAGGAAATCTCATCTTGTTCCACCTGAACCGGATAAACCTTTTGATTTGCGTCCCCTAAGGGCTCTTAAATTGTTCCTGTGTATGATACTCCGCGGCGCCTCTAGCTATTATTTCGCCACGGAGGTGATGCACAGTGTCATACGAGATTGTAGCCACCCCAACGTATCATGATTGATGACATCTTTCAAAAGCACGAAGTTTCCTCGCAAATTAAATCGAGTAACAACGACAAAAAGAGAGCGGTATAGTCGAAAAACTTACCAAGTCCTAGTATCCGTATTCAATAATGTTCTGCATGATTTTTGAACTTCCTTTGAGGAAAAAATGACTTGATTCAAGCAGAAATACGCTCAAATATACCGCCGAGAAGATTTCCTTATGAATCAATACTGAAAGAAAATAATGCTTGTTTAAAGAAGAAAATATGCTTATATTAAGAGAAAACTCACTTACATCACCGCTTTCATTCGGCTATTTTATTCATGTTTCAAAATGAAATCTTCTTGACGGCATACTCAAGAATGTTTCTGCCTGAATCGAGTCATTTCTTTCTCTAATGTAATTTTAAATTATGCTAAACGTTATCAAATACGGATGCTAGGACTCAGTGAGTTTTTGGACTACCGCTCGCTTTTTGTGCCGTGGTATGTTAATTTATTTTGCGAGGAAAGCTCCGCAATCTTCAAGGATGCCTGTCATTCTTGATAAGTTGGAGAGCCTTCAATTTCGTATGATACTGTGCAACACCTCTGTTGCGAAAAAGTTGCTTGAAGCGCCGCCGCGTTACGGCGGGTGAGGGCTACCAGCGCGACACGACCACTGGCGCCTACAAACCTAACAAGGATACTTCACGCATTGCGCAATGCGTGAAGTATCCCAGTTAGGTTTGTAGTTAGGTTTGCGCTGGCAGCAAGCCGCTCCGCTCTGTGTTTGGCTCTAAACTTTAAACTCGCGGAGTCAGCGTTTTTCAACTTATGATTTTGAAATGTTTGCATACTATGTGCATGGATTATTCTCATTTTAAATTGATGAATAAAAAAAAATGTATTAAAGGAAAATACAACGTGTGCTTTGTAAATAGGTGGTTCCTTGTTAAATTTAAAAAGTTCATAAGCCTCAATTTTTTCTTTTATATTTTGTGCTTCTACTGTGCTACAGCGTGGTATAAGCGCAACCAAACGCTCAAAAGGTTAAACGCAAAGATTGCGTGCTCCTTGGTTTTTTTCCTCTTTTATTTATTTTTGTATAGTTCCTTTCAACACAACTACGGCTCATTGAGATTAATCTCGATGCCATCGCTTCGAAAAATGTTTGCAAATATTTGCCACGATTTAAAAATGTGAATGTTTTTAAAATTAAGTAATATTTACAAAAATGATTTGTTGCATGTGACCCATTTATCAAGTATATCGCAGAAGTGAACTGACCAAGATAAACCAAAATTTCGTTCAGCTGCTCGCAGTACTTCAGATCGAGTTAAAAGTGTTGAAAGAGCTAACTTGTCTTTACACCTAGCTCAATTCACTCTAAAACACGAACTTTTCAAAAGATTTGTATTCTCGAATACCTCCTTTATTTCTTAGAGGGAAACTTCCTTCAAGAAAAAGAAAAAGAATTCCCTGGGTCAGACTCTTTCTTTGAGGTGCAGACCACATTGAGTCTTAACTTGAAAGATCAAAAAGGCACTATACTACTTAGCCTCCAGTAGGAAAGTAATTTTCCAAATAGCTTTGATTTTTCCACATTGCGGATTAGGAACTTTCAACGTCCCTTTGATGGACTAAAATCACGAATTCAATCACCAATACTAATCGCAAATATATTTTTGAAAAACTCGATGTATGCGTTGTGCCAATGCATTGAAATCATAAAATTTCAAATGAACACATACAAAGGGTGGCACGACCCCTAAAAGACGCTTTGCGCCCTCCAAGACCCCATATTGCGGGATCCTACAAGTAAATGGAGCTAATTCAGGACTAATTCAGGGAACATCTTCTGCCGATAGCCGCAAAAATCCGTATTGCGGGATCCTACAAGTAAATGGAGCGGGATAATTCAGGGAACATCTCCTGCCCATAGCCGCAAAAATCTGGCAAATTAACCCGGTAGATCTAAAGATCTGACGAAAACGATTGTGAAAAAAATGAACATGGACGTTGTTTAAATGGGAGAATTTACTACTTTTTCCATTGTTTATATAAAAAAAATTGGGACATATTTCAAAAATCTGAGAGGAGCGGGTTCATCTGGGGCCATCAATCGCCACAAAAGTAAACAAAAAAATTAGCCCAAGGGAAAAAAAAACATTTTGGGGATCAGAGGGCTTACGTTTACAGTCATGATGACTAAATCAGTCTATTTCGGGAATATTAAGATAACGGCACGGAAAAAATGAAATTGCTGATTTAACAATTTTGTAGTTTAGAAATGTGTCTTGCATGTTTTGATATAGATTTTACAATAAAAAAAAATGCTGATTTAACCACCCCTTCAGGGACTTTTCTCTATTTTGAAATGTACATTTGAAACATTTCGGACACATTTTTTAAGAATTAATTTGTTAAATTAGCAATCCATCTTTTTCCGTGAGAGTCACCATTCGGACCATAAAAACAGCAATAAAAGGTCCGATCCCCGGTAGATTTGGCTACAGAGGGCTTTGAAGCTGTCGAGGAAGAGACTTCGATTTAGCCGTGGCCTTAAGCTAGGCCTAACACGAGTTATTTTGATCGAGCCCCTCTTAAGACAAAGTCGCTCCAGCCCGGTAATTTTTCAGTGTCTCTGAAAATGCTGTTCCTTGATACCCTCGAGCTGTGCTTTTTCCGTCGAACCGCCGCGCCCCGCTCCCAAGAAAACGTGTTCTACATGCAACAAAAACAGGTCAGCTGAGTAGACAAGGTTTAAATCGAATCTAATTTAAGGGAAAAGAATCGTCCAAATCAACCGTTGCCGAATTTGACTTCATTTTGATTCTTTATTTTTCTATTCGTCCACTGGAAAAAAAAACACATTAGATCTAGAGTCCAGACTCTTGAAAACACTGACAAGAAAAATACGCTTGATTCAATCAGATTTTTTCGTAAATCAAAAGGAAATCCACTCAAATCAAGAGGCTTGGTTCTTGATTTAAGCAAAAATCCGATTGAATCAAGAGTATTTTTTCTTGTCGATGTTTTTGAGAGTCTGGACTCTAGATCCAATGTACTTTTCTTCCAGCGTTTAATCTTCAAGGAAGAGTCTATCTTTCAGCAATATCAAGTAGCAATATATCTAGTGGCTCATTTGTCGCGTCTTGGGCGAGAGAATTCATTCCAAGGTTGCAAATATAACTCAACCAATTCATTTTTTTCAAAAACATACTTATGCAATTATTTCCGTCGAAAATTTGTCTGATTTTTGCAAGAGATCAGAAGTAAAATTGGTAAAATATACAGTTAAGAATGCAAGAAATTTTCTAGGTAAAAATGAAATTTTTGAGGAGAACTTTGGCAACGTTGAAATGCAGTAACGTTCTTTCGTTTGGGAAACGACGCACCGTGCCGGGTTAAAAGCAAAAAGCGCACGCTGACAGCTCAGCGATTAAAGGCGGTTTTGAAATCTGAGGTTTTTTTAGAATCACCATGATGATTTTTTTCCTACAAAGGTTGGCGCAGTGCTTACCGAGCTAAGGAAAAACGCTGTAGGAACATCCGAGAGTTGCCAAATTTTCCAAATAAAACACGTAATTCCGAGGAAAGTTGTGCATGGTATTCCTTGAAATTTTCAGAAATTTTAGATTAAATCGTGAACAAAATTGACTGAAAAATTGGAGGAAAATCACTCAAAATGTTCTCAATAAATTTCGTTTTTCTTGAAGGAAATATGGCAACGTCTGAAGGCTCATACGGCGTTCTTCCTCAGCACGGCAGAATGGTCGGCATCAATCGCAACGATAAAAAAAAATATGAATTCAAATTTACTTCCGGGTGTGTGAAAGACACAAACGGGACGCGACTATCGGCTTAAATCTGCCTCATACATAAAAGAGTGAGGGAAATCTCTTTATTGTCTCCGCGGAAGTTTACCGAAATAACCGTATTCTGTGAATTGATAGGCTTTACGACATCTCAGAATTCCGTAACTATAGACACCATTACCATGCAGGGGGGTGAAGTTATCGCTCCGTCCTCCGCAGACGAAAAAGCGTAACTTCATTTTCGCGGAACCCTGGAAAGCATTGAGTTATACGGATAGTAGGGTTCATCTCTAAGTTGAATTATGCCGTTACTCCTCCATGGTCATCTCGTCAAACCGACGAGATGACGTGTTGAGCCTTCTCTCGGTTTTATACGAGGCGATTCCGTGGATACAAGTGGCGAGGCGTTAATGATCGATTACAGATATTTTCCCATTTGAAGCTGAGCTATAGAATCGATTATTAAATCGTTCGTTGCGAACACCCTGTTTATCGATCCTTTTCCACAGGTTTAAACGGCAGATCAGTCGATGATAGCAAAGCACGCCATGACACCGGTGGATATAGCACCATGGAATATTTTTGACCATTTGGTCAAACTCAGAATGCGCTCAGCTCAGAGCAGCGTCGCTTTCAGAGCAGTCAGTTTCAGACGGTCTCCTTGCCCTTTTACCCAAAAACGCTGACGTTGCAATTCAGTATGCTGAAGTGCTAAGGAAAAACGCCGCATGAACATTCCAGAGTTGCCATATTTCCGCGGACAAAACATATATTAATGAGGAAAGTTATGCATATTTTTCTTTGAAATTGTCAGATATTCTTGTCCAATTGCGCACACAATTGTTTGAAAAATTTGAAGAAAAGTATTCATAATGGAGATGTTGCATCTGTGAGAAATTTGCGATTTGACTGTTCATTCTCGTGTAAAAGTTCGCGAAAAACACGATGGTCCCACTGGTTTTCTCTGAAATCAACTCCCAAGCTCAAAAAAAGCTCTCAAGTCGAGGCCAAAATGGAGGGGATATCCCACGCTATCCTGAGAGTCCACCTCTACATCAAGACAAACTCTCCATGCAATGATAGGGAGCAAATACATTGAGAGGGCTGCCACTTTATTTGGGGATTTTAAAACTGAGAACACGGCAACCCTGCTAATGTATTTGCTCCCTATCTTTGCATGGAGAGTTCGTCTTGGTGTAGATGTGGACTCTCTGGATAGCGTGGGATATCCCCTCCATTTTCCCCTCATCTTGAGAGCTTCTTTTCAGCTTGGGAGATGATTTCAGAGAAAACCAGTGGGACCATCGTGTTTCTCGCGAACTTTTACACAAGATCAAATCGCAAATTCCTCACTCATGCAACATCTCCATTACGTTAAAATTGAATTTTTATTTGTCAAAATTCATTAAAACTCACTGTGGCTATAGGGCATTGTCAACTGGATTGGATTTATAGTCTGTCCCAGATACGAAGAGCCCTGGAAAATCAGAATAATTTGCACTATGTAGAAGCAAGGTATCGTTCGTTCTATTGTGCCCGACTAATCACCGAGCAAACCCCGCACCGTACAGAGGGTTGGTTATGAGCTCCGCGGCGCGTTGGCGTCTTACGCCGGGAATCCGCTCCTGGCCCTCGGGGAAAACCATCGCGGAAAGATGCGAAGGGAGTATGCGTTGCCTCAAGGTGGCTTGCGACCCTCTGTGCGACGCATGTGAGAGGCGACGAGATGACAGGTGACGAGGGTCGAGGCACCCCAACCCGCCAAATAGTGCTAATTACTCTGATTTTCC
>NW_017547239.1:1154174-1165258 GCF_001854935.1 Bemisia tabaci
CTTTTTTTTTGTTAGACAGCTCTGAATTTCTTCTTTTAAATGACATATGATTGTTTTGATATGTTGTTAAATAGAGTTTTTAGAAGACTTGGAAGTGAAACAATCATTAAAAATAAAATGAAAATTTCAAAAATGTCTCAAAATTGTAGTTTCAGTAAAATTGAAATAACTACCTGTCAATTGAAAGAACACATTAATACCTGTCTAACAAAAAAAAAGTTTTTAAGAATCCATCAGAAGAACCTGAGAAAAAGGAGCAGATAGTAACATAGATTTCATTGTGCCGGGGTAGACAGAACCGACTGGCCTTTTAAAAAGAATCAAACTTCAAATTGAATAAAATAAAATGAAAGAATTTAGTGCGATCCTAGCCGAAGATGGGAGAGGCGCAACAGAGCCTCGTTTTTAACTTTTCCTTCGAATCTGAGCGAAACCTCATTGGCAGCACAAAGCGGAGCACTGCGAGTCCACGTTTCGCGCCATCGCGCCTTCAATTTTGCGGACGCAACACGGACATCCATCAAGTACGAATAGTTGTATCTCTGCGCCGTCATCACCGCATGACATTTCACTTGCTATATTTCCATGTTGTGTTAGTTTCGTCTGTCTTATTTGTAGTGGTGGTTCAAAGGCTCTGCGAGGAACACAGCCGACGAACGGAGAGACTTATTTGGGCCTCGTTTTATAACTGTCCTCGCGAACTTGAGCGACACCTCATTCGAAGCATAGTGCGGAACCCAATGCAGATACGTTTTTCATGGATGGGCTAGAAATTTTAGTTCCTCATTGCAAAATGCGGTCCAAAAATAAATCAGCAAAACTTATATTAGTAGCGTCAGGCAGGAATTGAACCCTCAAAATTTTGAAAATTGCAAGGTATTGAGCTAAAATTGAAAAATAAATTCACTCAACGGCCTTACTTAAATTTTTTAAGTGCCCACTTATTTTATATGACTGTTACATAAGTGAGCCTCGAGCCTCTTTTTGTACAAACAACTGAAAATAATGGTACAAGAGTATAAGTAACTTCTATGTTCAAATCATTACTAAGGCCTTTAAAACTTGTCTGCATATTCTTAAGGGTATACTCAACAAATTTTCCGGAGGCTCTGAGAGTGACTCCGAAAGTCCTGAATTTTGGTTTTGAGAAGCTGCTGTGAGTCCTGTTATTCATTCAAACATTTACCTTTTATTTATGAGCGACTAAAAATAAGAGTACAAGAAGAAATAGGTAACTTCTATTTTCAAGCCATTCTTGAGGCCTTTAAAACTTTTCTGCACATCCTCGAGGCGGGTACTCGAAAAATTCTCCGGAAGTCTTTGAAAAGGCTCCGTAAGTCCTTAGTTTTAGTTTTGAGAAGCTGTCATGAGTCCTGCTATTCATGATCCAATATTTCTTAAAGAGCTTCAACGATCGTATTTTTCTATTGATGGGCTCTTACTCGAAGGAGAAGAATCCTCGACGCACAGCGGATCGAGTCAACGGAGGAGGTCGGACATAATTTTTTCTCACTAAACAGCAAAATTAGTTGTTAATTTCGTGTAATTTTGAAGTTTGAGGGGTGCTCTCTACAGTAATTTTTGCGAGAAAACTGATGGAGCCACTTTGAAGACCTCCACGTTTTGTAATAATAAAGTTACGAGCTTTTTAAGTTTCTAAATTTTGTCCGACTTCTCCCATTGACCAGCTCCATTGTGCGGCGTTTGTAAAAAGCGACAAGCTCGAAGCCTCACTCGGTTAAAGTAATGACGATCGCAAGCGCCGAGCGATGGCGCAATGCCGCTGACGATGGAAAATCCTCATATTTCGTCGTACCTTTGACGTAAGGGCTCATCTTAATTCCCACTTGATCCCTGCTCTCCATTAAACTCAATGCTTTTCTGGGCTCAAGTAGGAATAGAGACGCGCTCTTATGATGACGATTTCAGAGACAGGCGAACCGGGAAACCGATCATTTTCACCGCTATATTACGACTACGCCGAGATGAGTTTCAGCGCTCTTCCGTGACTTGGCTTTATGCTTCCGCACTGGTATACAGGAAAACGGCGTATGAATAATCGGACGTTGCCAAATCTATTATAGCGAAACGATTATTTTCGAGGAAAGATGTGAATATTTCGCCTTCCGATATTTCAGTTTAAAGGGGCCGCTAGACAAATTCTAAATGAAAGCTCTAAAGAACATTTTTTTTTTTTTTTTTTTTTCAATTTTTTGTTCAAAATTTTGAGAGGAAAACGAATCACACATTGAGAAATCTGGAAATCAACTTCTAAAAAGACAACTTCTAAAACAGTGCAATTTATTCTGATCTCTCATTCTGCCTAATTTCTTTATGAAAACGAATCACAAAAAAAGAAAAAAATGTCGTCCTTTTTCTCAGAAATCAGGCAGAAACATGGAAAAAAGTGTTAGGGGTCGTCCCTTTAAATTCTGGTACTAACCCAATTTGTTGGATGCTATGGGCATTTCCAACTCATTGTGGTAGTACCGCGACTCAAGAGGGGCGCAACATTTGGATATGTAACCTAATTTATTGAGGTACTACCGCAATTAAATGGAAATGTCTAAATCACCCGACAACCCCGTGCTCGTTTTTTTCGGTGGAGAAAAATTAGAATCGCATGGCGTTTACAATATCCACTGATGAAACGGCAAAAATATAAACGACTTCCTTTGTATCATTACTTTCATTTGATCTGTGTTGGAAATACTTGCTAATATCTCGCTCGGAAGTTATTTTTCATAATTTCCATTCTGTGAATAGTTCCATATGTAAAATTTTGAAAAGAGGACATGTGATTTTTTTCTAGTTGACGCCTTGCCTAGTGGCTGATTGCTAGTATAATGTTTTAAAAGAAATGGAACATTGCTCACAAGTCTCCCTAAAAATAAAATTTTAGTAAGGGAAATCTGACAACATCTAAGTTCTTATGCGGCGTTTTTTCATCGCAAGGCAGTATGACTGGGCGTCTGTCCGGATGGTTTTTCCGCACAATGATGAGCAGATGAGCGTAAAGGACTCTCCGAGAGGGTTTTCCTCTTCAATCGGGTCATTATGGAGTTGAAATGAGGTTTTTTTATATTTCTCCTTCACTTCATTTCAAAGTCTCGATTACAATAATTAATCCCAGTTTTTTTCCTCAACCTCCTTCCTATTCAATAAATTGATTTGGTAATCGATATGGATTCATATTTAGAAAGGCTTCGCTTGATGTTTGTCTGCAGTGTCTATCAAATAAATAGACTACCCAGAAAAATTCTGAAGCAGACTTGACTCACAATTCAACATGGGAACCAGATCATGCAGAGGATTATGAGATCGATTGGTACAGCACAGAGAAATCAATTCTTCTCACCCGTTTATTCTCAGCTGGCTTGGACTACATATTGCAATAAGGAACTATACAATTTCTAGCCCATCCATAAAATTATGCATGTGCATAGGGAAACTAATGCCACTTACGTCGTTTCTAAACTGAGCCAGATATTGCACTTCCAAATTGCAAAATGCAGTTCATTTGATAGTTTACATTCCGCTCGGAACGAACTTTATTAATAAACAAGGTAGAGAAATGATGCTGGGACCACACCATTTCGCGGGGAAAACAAAGCCAAGAATTTCCAAAAATTATAATTAGAGTCAAAATTAAATTTTTTGAACTCCAATGCGTACCAGTGCGAAACTGAGGGGGGAGAGTGTTCAGCTCAGGCAGTTTGCATTGGTATATTAAGTTGGAGTCACGCCGAGAAATATTGAATAGAGAGATTATTGATAAACATGATGATGAACATTATTCATCATAATTTTACATGAAAAGACAAAAATGCGCCCATGTTTAGGCTCTTAAAACGTTTAATGACAAAATCCGAGTGAATTCCGTTTCGGCTGACCTACTCAAATGACAATAATAACAATTGCTAGTCTAAATTCATTAATAGAAACGGATATAAAAAAAACTCGTAGCTCTCTCTACCCTAAGACAAATTAGTATTATATTTATTTCTATTTCAGTAAACTTATATTCATTAGCTTTTTTCCACATAATTATGCATGCTGCCTTCAAAGCCCTCATTTTTCTATGTAGGAGAACTTTAATTTCAATGAGCAATACCCAAGATCTACGAAAAATGTCTATTCAGTTTCGTGAAAATTGTTCGCATCTCCAGGGATTTGAACCGGGGACCCGTTCGGAAGAATCAATTAGACACGCACAGTGTTTTGAATCATCCATCAGAAAAGCACACACAAAAGTGCGGCTAGGTGAGGGGGGGGAGGGATCACGGAAGCGTGTTTAGGAATTAGGTTGTGAAAATCACATAAATTCTGAGCGGGTCCAAAATAAATGACTCTAATCTCCTGGTGACCCGGCGAAGTTTCCGGGATAACAAACAATTTCCTCCGGAGCTCCGCTTCGGGGAGCCCGAGCTTGGCGGATTGTTTCGGTTCTCCTGAAATCCTGTCCCTTGTCCCTTTCGAGATTACGCTCATTTCGTCCGAGAGCATACGCTTACTTTCGGCGGAGGGACGGCGCGGTTGAGAGATTGGACGCTGTTTGGCGTTCGGTCGCGTCTGCAAAAACATCGAGTTGCAAGCAGGGTTGCAATTCTTCATGAAAAATAAAATTTTAATTTTTCAGAAATTTCTGAAAAATATTGGAAAATACCGGTTCCTTTTCATGTTTCGCAAAATGTAAAAATTGCGAATTTCTCCTATTTTTCTGTATTTGAGCGCGGGTTGCATACTCTAACCCCTGGAAAATATGAAATATTTCACAGCCTCGAGAAATTTCATGAAATATTTCAAGGAAATTTCCAATTTTTCATATTTTTCATTTCACGCGTGCAACCCTGGTTGCAAGTGGCTTTGCTGCCGTACTAAGGAAAAACGCCGTATGAGCCTTCTAGCGTTGCCGATTTCCCTCGATAAAACACGGATTCACACGGAAAATTGTAAAAAAAAATTTCTAGATTTTTCAGACAATTTCGTACTCTATTTAATCTAAAATATCTAGAAATGTCAAAGGAAAATGTGCATGGATGTCGTCATAAAAACATCTTTTATCAAGGGAAATTTGGCAACTCTCGAATGTCCATACGGCGTTCTTTCTTAGCACGGAAGTTTGAGCCATGGAGAATACTACCGTACTAAGGAAGAACGCCGTATGAGCCGTTAGACGATGCCAGATTTCCTCCATTAAAAACCGAATTTACTGGTACCTAAAATGTTGAATATTTTTTTCCATAATGTTCAGACAATTTTGTACGTGATTAAACCTAAATTATCTGAAAATTTCAAAGGGAAAATTTGCATGAAACTCGTCAAAAACGTTTTATCAGGGAAAATTTGGCAACTCTCAAATGCCCATACGTCGTTTTTCCTTAGTATGGTAGAATAGGTAGGTGTCTGAAATTTTGTAAATTTCATATTTCAAATGGAACCGCTGAGAGAACTGAGCGCGGGAATAGGTATCTATGATTCCTAAATTGAACAATTATAGGAGGAAGTATGACAAAATGCTCTAATCTGATATGATACATGTGTTTAAATGGAAAAAGCCGCCAGATGACGTCACAAGACGGCACATTTTCTCACTTATAAATCTGTTTTTCTACAATTGCCCATTTCAGAAAAACATTATGAACAAACATCAGTGAATAAGGACACATGAAAATCCTCTCTATTCTAATAAAATTATTTTTAAGATGCTCGATGGACGGGGTGAGGAAGGGGAGTTCAAAGTCCAACTCGGGCGATTTCAATTAGTTTGTCCGGGAGATTTCGACGATTTCGCTGGCCGCGATGCAACCTCTGGGGGCGCGTAGCGCACAAGGGGCGGAGCCCCCTAGTAGTGGTTAGAATAGAAAAGAGAAGTTTTAAATAGGTGCTTCTCAAAAACCGCGTTTTTTCAACCGCAAAATCCAAAGCATCACTAGTCCAGTTGGGGTGTAAGCGGGTGGGAATAGAGAGAGAATGGCGCGTCCAGGTGGAAATAAATGAGAGCAAAAGCGTCCGGAAAGGTGAGCTGGCCGAGCTGTCAGACTGTCGCCTGAACGTGTCAGACAGCGAGTCGATAAAGTATTTACTGACAGCCAATTCCGAGTCATCAATAAAGCTCCCAGCCCCGCGGCAGAGCCCCCGGTCGTTGGCTTCCTTGTCAGACAAAGACGCCGCGCCGCAGTAACAAAACTCGAAAAGTGAAAACGTCTGTCGATAACTTTTCAGAATTAGCCCCCCCCCCCCCTATCTCTGTCTACGTCATCTCCTCAAAGCCCGACGGATGGGACATGTGCGCGGATTTTGCTTTGGAGCCAACGAGAACACGAAAAAAAATCGATTGTCGATTTTAGCATTTGTAATGTTTAAAAAATGTGCGACATGTGGATCGCATTCAGCAAAAAGGAACCAGCGTGATTACGTTATTATAAAATTCTTGTCTCTTCATAATTTTCCAAAAAATGTATCAAAATAGTGAATAGCTTTTTCCTCCCACTAAAATATTATTTATTTCAAAGGGAAATAATTTTTTAAATTTAATTGCATATATTTTATATGAGTTTTTTTTCATCGATTCAACTGAGAATTATCCATGCAGAGTATGCAAACATTTCAAAATCATGAGCTGAAAAACGCTGACTCCACGAGTTTAAATATTAGAGCATAACAGAGTGGAGCGGCGCGGCATGATGCCAGCGCGGAACAACCTAACCAAGCGGCGCCTACAAACCTAAGGTGATACTTGACGCATTACGCAATGCTTGAAGTATCCCCTTAGGTTTGTAGGCGCCAAAGCGCCTTCCGCGCTGGCATCATGCTACGCCGTGCCATGGCGCTTCAAGCAACTATTTCGCAACAGAGGTGTTGCACAGCATCATACGAAATTGAAGGCTCTCCAACTTATCAAGAATGACAGGCATCCTTGAAGATTGCGGAGTTTTCCTCGCAAAATAAATCAACATACCACGGTACAAAAAGCGAGCGGTAGTCCAAAAACTCAGTGAGTCCTAGCATCCGTATTTAATAACGTTTAGCATAATTTAAAATTACATTAGAGAAAAAAATGACTCGATTCAGGCGAAAATATTCTTGAGCTTTGTGTTTTTTTAAAGAAAAGAAAAAGTTACACAATTTTGAAAATACTGTAATCGCGCTGGTTCCTTTTGCTAAATGCGATTCAAGTATCAAATGCTGATTTTACAATAAAAGAATACTGACTCAACATTTAGTTTGATCATTTAATCGTGGACGTAGTTAAAGTAGCACTCTTCTTTATTGTGAAGTCAGCATGTATACTCGTTGCGCATTTTTTCAACATTATGAATGCTGAAGCAACATGAAATTGTATTCCGTGAATGTTCAAAGAATACTTACTGCAGTAAGGTTGCTTTAGGCTCATGAGTAATAACGGTATTCTGTTACGAGAATTCTATTTTGATAGCTAGCTAGAGTGCGAAACCAGGAATCTACTTTCGCGATGTTGTATACTTCCCTTTATACTTTATTTTTCCTTGGAAAACTAGTCAACTTAATTTCTGGAAAACTTTCTTAATTATTCATCTCTGTAATTAGAATATTCTGTGTGAACTCCAAACTATGAAGTTCGCTTGTTTCTCTCCGAGAAAATAAAATAGGAGAGGAGATTTCGAAACTGCGCAATGTATATACTTAGTCTCACACTTTGACCATCGATTTATCTCAAAAGAGAATTGGTTCGCTGAATACAGAATTAACGTTACCACACAACATGATGTCTGACTTCCTCTGTGTCTACTTTTTTTTATAGGAAGCTGAGCAACATTCTGCTTGAAAACAACAGGGCCGTCAGTAAACAAACGTTCCTAACGGCCGAAAGGCGTCCAAAATTGTATGCCTCTCAACGCATGTGCAGTTAGGGCAAGCAGGAGTTATCGCGAGATAAGAGCACTCCCGACAAAAGAAGAGAGAAGCCATTAAAACGATCTTAGGATGCACTGAGAGCACGGGAAACTCCGAAACGCCTACAATTGTTTGGATATGCAACGAAGACAACCGTGAAGCACGTATAGTTGCGTGCAGGCTGTTAATGACAAAACAGAAGGCGCACCGCTGTCGCTTTCCTCTTTTCTGCGTATTGTGTGAGGAATGTCCTCCCGTTCCAAAGCAAGTTCACAGATATTTTCAGAACTTTTGTTCGTTGCATTTTGTAGTGGAAAAAGTGTGCGGTTAGGCTAATTTCGGGTAAATCTATTTAGAAATATGAAAAAAAGAGGAGGAAGAGGAAAAAGAGGGAAAAGAAAACGGATTAAACAGGAAAAAGAGAAACGAGAAAAATGATAGGATTAAGATTGAGAAGCAGGATAGGAAGGAAAAAGGAGAAAATAAAACTGAAAAATCCGGAAAAAGGAATTATTCTTCTTTTCCTTTTTTCTGCCTACTTTTCCTCTTTTACTCCACTCACTCCACTTCTTCTTCTATTCATGCTCATCATTATGCTAACTCTTAAATTTTCGTCCTCTCTCCTTCTTTCTCTTTTTCTTCCTCTTCTTTCATTCCTCGAATTATCTCTTTCCTTCTTTCTCCACCTTCATTGTCTTTTCCTTCTTGTTCTTCATCTTTGATTTCCTCTCCATCTTTTTCTCTTTTTCTATTCCTCCCATTATTCTCCTCCCTAGCTCTTTGTTCATCTTCTTCTTGCTTCTATTTCTTTCAATTTCTAGTGCATCCTCATCTGACATACGCCAGTAGTCCCAAGATTCAAGCCTGTCCGACAAGTGTTAAAAAGGGCAATTTCCTCTCGACAAATCGTCGCTTGGCTGTCAAAAGGACACAACGACACTTGGAGATGAACCCAGGAAAGCATTGAATGATATGGAGTACATGGTTCAGCGCGTGGGGTAATTACGTTAGGAGGGCGACGAAATTTTCTTTAGAGCACCCACGCGGGACAAGGCTCGATGCCACTGGAGCCAGTCACGAGACAATACTCGCGGTGTATTGACCTGTCGCGGGAGTTCGACAGCCGAAGTCGTGGCGTGAATCGATTTATTCTCATATGAAGCTATGATAAAGAATCGATGATTAAATAATCGACCCTGCTTTATAGGTTTAAACGACGGATTAATCTGAGTCTCTCAGCCAGAGTCGGGGCATCGGCTAAAGGCGAGGCGTGAATCGATTTATTCTCATTTGAAGCTATGATGAAGAATCAGTTATTAAATAATCGATCCTTTTTCATAAGTTTAAATGGCAGATGAATCAAATCATCGCAAAGCACCGGGCCTGGCGTGAAAATCACCGCAGGGCGCCGGGGAAAATGAAATCGAATACGCGGGAAAACGAATGAAATTAGAAAATCCTCGCCGCACAATATACCAAGTCAATAGGAGAGCTCGGAAAAAATTCTGAAACTTTAAACGCTTGTAACTCCGTCTATACAAAACGATCAGGTTCTAAAAGTGGTTCTATGAGTTTCCTCGTGAAATTTTCTCTCAGAGGCACCGTTTAAAATTTAAAATGTGACAAAATAAACATTAAAATTTGCAATTTCAGCGACAAAATTTATGTCTGGCCTCTTTCATTGACTCGATCCCCCGTGCGCCGTGTCCCGACAGCGCGTTGCGTCGGCGTTCAAGCGCGTTTAAGCCTCCAGCAACGTCAGCTCCCCGGGTTTTGCTAGGTTGCAAATGATTATTCATTCGATATCGCGTTTTCATGGAGATATACGTGCAGTCAGCCGGTTTTTTCATGTCGTAGGATTTGAATGCGGGACGCATCTGTTGCACATGCAAGAGATGTATTAACCCCAGTCGAGTCTTGGGACCTCTACACTGTTGAAAATCCCGGCGCGAAATTCACTCCTTACTCAGTTGCTATTTTGACCACCTGTTACTCTGAATGCATGGATCCAGCGCGAATTTCGCGCTCTGGCCGGAGTGTAAAATCTGACAAGCAAACTAAACGTAAAACGGAACTGCCGCAGTATGGATTTGAACTCGAGTCGCTCCGATGATAGACGAATTCGCGATCACTTTGCCATTCGGCGCTCGTACTGATTTTTAATGGGATGGCAAATTTGTAGCCCAAAAAGTAAACCAATGTAACCCCCAAAGAAAAGCTAACCATAAGTTATCAACCACACGTTTAGGTTACTTCTCATTCTACTCCTATTAACACGAGTGATACTTTTTCTCATACTGTAAAAGGAAGGCTGAAACTTGAAATTTTGTGAATAGTTACTTTATAATCCGGGTTAAACAAACGGAAAGTTATAAGCCATTGAGTGTTAGGTTTTTTATCAACAAAATAAAATACGAGAGACAAAAATTAGGATATCAGGCGAAAATTGCAATTGGCGTGTAATGCAATCAGGCCGATTGCGGTTGAATCTGTTGAATCAATTGAACTTCATTTCGCAATTATAAATTACAATTCCTAACTCATTTGCAAAATTACTTGCCTGCCTACAGAAACTAACAGCACAAACGTTGTTTCTGAAGTAAATTGAAAATTGTAGGTCCTAATTGCAAAATGTGGTCCAATTCGTCAAATCCTCCATCACCCGCACTGCCGTGCCGAAGAAAAACGCCGTGTGAAGATTCAAGAGCTGCCAAATTTTATCCGATAAAATGTGTATAATTGAGGAAAGCAATGAATATTTTTCTCCTTGAAATTTTCAGGAACTTTCGTTGAAATGGTGAACTGAATTATCTGAAAAATTGGAGGAAAAATATTTACAAATTTAACCAGAAGTTCGTGATTTATCAAGGGAAATTTGGCAACACCTGACGATTCATACGGCGTTTTTCCTCAGCACGGCAGCACGTTACACCAAAAAACACGCAAGAACACACAAATTTAAGGATGAATCAAGTCCTGCATGTAAAAGAAAACGGAACAAGGTAGTTTTCCTCGCATCCTGAAAACATTTTCACTGTAACGTCTAATGGGCAGAAACCACCCAACTCAAACGGTCCCCCTACGTAAATCCGCAGTTTTTGCTTAGCTCGGCAATCATCATCGCTCCTCTGACGTAAAAACGTATATGGAGTTCCACATGAGCCCTGCTTTCCGTATAACTCTACGCGATCTGGGGCTCATGCAGTAAT
>NW_017547239.1:1165324-1217941 GCF_001854935.1 Bemisia tabaci
AGGTGGAAAAAAACTCGCTGAAAGCGAATTTTAGCAATCAACACAACTTGACGTAGAGACATGATTGGCTAAAAAATACAACGGTTTTTGATACATCGGAAAATCAACCAAAAATCGGAGACTGGGCGAAACGCTCAAGGTCGCAGAGGTATAGGGAATCCCGTAGCGAAAGCAACGGAACGATTCTAATATCATGGGGAACTCCGTTCCCATGACAATAGGTGCTTCTCAAAAACCGCGTTTTTTCAACCGCAAGATCCAAAGCATCACGAGTCCAGTTGGGATGTAAGCGGGCGGGAATAGAGAGAGAAGGGCGCGTCCAGGTGGAAATAAATGAGTGCAAAAGCGTCCGGAAAGGTGAGCTGGCCGAGCTGTCAGACTGTCGCCTGAACGTGTCAGACAGCGAGTCGATAAAGTATTTACTGACAGCCAATTCCGAGTCATCAATAAAGCTCCCAGTCCCGCGGCAGAGCCCCCGGTCGTTGGCTTCCTTGTCAGACAAAGACGCCGCGCCGCAGTAACAAAACTCGAAAAGTGAAAACGTCTGTCGATAACTTTTCAGAATTAGCCCCCCCTCCCATCTCTGTTTACGTCCTCTCCTCAAAGCCCGACTGATGCACTGAAAAAAAAGTTCGGTAAATCCGGACTAGTTAGGATCATATGGATCCAGGTTTTGTTCGGTACACACAACCGAATTATTCGGTCTGTTCAACCGAATTGTTCGGTTTGTGCGACCGAACCATAATAAATTCTTACAGTCCGGTTCAGTGGACCGAACAGTTCGGCTGAGCAGACCGAATAATTCGGTCGTGTGTACCGAACAAAATCGTAGTTCCATATGATCCTAACTAGTTCGGATTTACGGAAATTTTTTTTCAGTGTGGAAAATGTGCACGGATTTTGCTTTGGAGCCAACGAGAACACGAGAAAAAATCGATTGTTGATTTTAACATTCATAATGTTTAAAAAATGCGCGACATGTGGATCGCATTCAGCAAAAAGGAACCGGCGTGATTACGTTGTTATAAAATTCTTGTCTCTTCATAATTTTCCAAAAAATGCATCAAAATAGTAAATAGCTTTTTCTTCCCACTAAAATATTATTCATTTCAAAGGGAAATAATTTTTTAAATTTTATTACTTCACATAATTTGTAAAGGGTTTTTTTTCATCGATTCAACTGAGAATAATCCATGCAGAGTATGCAAACATTTCAAAATCATGAGCTGAAAAACGCTGACTCCACGAGTTTAAATATTAGAGCATAACAGAGCGGAGCGGTGCGGCATGATGCCAGCGCGGAACAACCTAACCCAGCGGCGCCTACAAACCTAAGGTGATACTTCACGCATTACGCAATGCTTGAAGTATCCCCTTAGGTTTGTAGGAGCCAAAGCATCATCATGATGCCGCGCTGGCATCATGCTACGCCGTGCGACGGCGCACTGTGGATCGAGTCTATCAGAGAGGTCGAACATGAAATTTTTGACTAAAACTGCAAATTTGTGTGTTTTTTTCGTCACATTTTACATTTCAAGGGGTGTTTTAGGTAAAAAATTACACGAGGAAACCAATGGAACCTCTTTAAGGAACTCGAAGTTTTGTATGAACGGAGTTATGTACTTTTAAAGTTTCTAAATTGTGTCCGACCTCTCCTACTGACTCGATCCAATGTGCAGCGCTTCAAGCAACTATTTCACAACAGAGGTGTTGCACAGTATCATATGCAATTGAAAGCGCTCCAACATATGAAGAATGACAGGCATCTTTTAAGAGTACAGATCTTTCCTCGCAAAATAAATCAAATACCGCACAAAAAGAGATCGGTAATCCAAAAACTCACTCAGTACTAGCATCCGTATTTAATAACGTTCGGTAGATTTCTTGAATTTCATTAGAGAAAAAAGTGACTCGATTAAGGCAAAAATATTCCTGAGCTTTATGTTTTTTTTAAGGAGAAGAAAAAGTTACACAATTTTGAAAATACTGTAATCGCGCTGGTCCCTTTTTGCTAAATGCGATTCTAGTATCAAATGCTGATTTTACAATAAAAAAATACTAACTCAACATTTAGTTTGATCATTTAATCGTGGACGTAGTTAAAGTAGCATTTTTCCTTATTGTGAAGTCAGCATTTATACTTGTTGCGCATTTTTTCAGTATCATGAATGCTGAAGCAACATGAAATTTTATTCCGTGAATATTCCATGAATATTTACTGCAGTAAGGTTGCTTTAGGTTCATGAGTAATAACGGTATGCTGTTACGAGAATTCTACTTTGATAGCTAGCTAGAGTGCGAAACCAGGAATCTACTTTCGCGATGTTGTAGACTTCCCTTTAAACTCTATTTTTTCCTTGGAAAACTAGTCAACTTAATTTCTCGAAAACTTTCTTAATTATTCATCTCTGTAATTAGAATATTCTGTGTAAACTCCAAACTATGAAGTTTGCTTGTTTCTCTCCGAGAAAATAAAATAGGAGAGGAGATTTCGAAACTGCGCAACGAAGATACATAGTCTCACACTTTGGCCATCGATTTATCTCGAAAGAGAATTGGTTCGCTCGATACAGAATTAATGTTACCACACAACACGATGTCTAACTTCCTCTGTGTCTAATTATTTTTACAGGAAGCTGGGCAACATTCTGCTTGAAAACTATTAGCGCCGTTAGCAAACAAACGTTCCTGACGGCCGAAAGGCGTCCAAAATTGTATGCCTCTCAACGCATGTGCAGTTAGGGCAAGCAGGAGCCAGCGTAAGATAAAAGCACCTCTGTCAAAAGAAGAGAGAAGCCATTAAAACGATCTTAGGATGCGCTGAGAGCACGGGAAACTCCGAAACGCCTTCAACTGTTTGGATATGCAACGAAGACAACCGTGAAGCACGAATAGTTGCGTGCAGGCTGTTAATGACAAAACAGAAGGCGCACTGCTGTCGCTTTCCTCTTTTCTGCGTATTGTGTGAGGAATGTCCTCTCGTTCCAAAGCAAGTTCACGGATATTTTCAGGACTTTTGTTCGTTGCATTTTGTTGTGAAAAAAAGTGTGCAGTTAGGCTAATTTCGGTTAAAGCTATTTAGAAAGAAGAAAAAGAAGAGATGAGGAAAAAGAGGGAAAAGAAAACGGGTTAAGCAGGAAAAAAAGAGAAAGGAAAAAAGTGATAGGATTATGATTGAGAAGCAGAAGAGGAAGGAACAAGGAGAAAAAAAACTGAAAAAATTCGGAAAAAAGGAATTATACTTCTTTTTCTTTTTTCTGCCTACTTTTCTTCTACCTTCCTTCCTCTTCTACTCCACTTATTCCACTCCTTCTTCTATTCATGCTTATTATTATGCTAACTCTTACGTTTTCGTCCTCTTTCCTTCTTTCTCTTTTTCTTCCTCTTCTTCCATTCCTCGAATTATCTCTTTCCTTCTTTCTCCATCTCCATCTCCATCTTCTTTTCCTTCTATCCTGTTCTTTATCTTTGTTTCCTCTCCATATTATTCTCATTTTCCTACTTCTTTTATTATTCTACTCCCTAGCTCTTTCTCTTTCTTATTCTGCCTCTCTTTTTTCCAATTTCTAATGCATCCTCATCTGACATACGTCAGCAGTCCCAAGACTCTAGCCTGTCAGACAAGTGTTAAAAAGGGCAATTTCCCCTCAACAAATCGTCGCTTGGCTGTCAAAAGGACACAACGACACTTAGAGATGAACCCGGGAAGGCATTGAATGATATGGAGTGCATGGTTCAGCGCGTCGTGTAATTACAACGGAGGAGGGCGTCGAAATTTTCTTTAGGGAACCCACGCGGGACAAGGCTCGATGCCACTGGAGCCAGTCACGAGACAATACTCGCGGTGTATTGACCTGTCGCGGGAGTTCGACAGCCGAAGTCGGGGCCTAGGCTGGAGGCGAGGCGTAAATCGATTTATTCTCATTTAAAGCTATGATAAAGAATCGATGATTAAATAATCGATCCTGTTTCATGGATTTAAACGGCAGATCGATCGGAGTCTCTCAGCCGGAGTCGGGGTTTAGGCTGGAGGCGAGGCGTAAATCGATTATTCTCATTTGAAGCTATGATAAAGAATCGATTCTTAAATAATCGATCAATTTTCATGGGTTTAAATGACAGATGAATCGAATCATCGCAAAGCACTGGGCCGGGCGCGAAAATCACCGCGGGGCGCCGGGAAAAATGAAATCGAATACGCGGGAAAACGAACGAAATTAGAAAATCCTCGCCGAACAATGGATCGAGTCAATAGGAGAGCTCGGACAAAATTCGGAAACTTTAAACGCCTGTAACTCCGTCTCTACAAAACTCTCAGGTTCTAAAAGTGGTTCTGAGTTTTCTCGTGAAATTTTCTCTCAGAGGCACCGTTTAAAATTTAAAATTTGACAAAATAAACATAAAAATTTGCAATTTCAGTGACAAAATTTATGTCCGGCCTCTTTCATTGACTCGATCCACCGTGCGCCGTGTCCCGACAGCGCGTTGCGTCGGCGTTCAAGCGCGTTTAATAAGCCTCCAGCAACGTCAGCTCCCCGGGTTTTGCTCGGCTCCAAATGATTATTCATTCGATATCGCGTTTTCATGGAGATATACGTGCAGTCAGCCGGTTTTTTCAAGTCGTAGGATTTGAATGCGAGACGGATCTGTTGCACATGCAAGAGATGTATCGTTAACCCCAGCCGAGTCTTGGGACTTCTACACTGTTGAAAATCCCGGAGCGAAATTCACGCTTACTCAGTTGCTATTTTGACCACCTGTTACTCTGAGGGCATGGATCCGGCGCGAATTTTGCGCTCTGGCGGGAGTGATAATCTGACAGGCAAACGTAAAACGAAACTGCCACAGTATGGATTCGAACTCGAGTCGCGGCGATGATGGACGAGTGCGCTATCACTTTGCCATTCGGCGCTCGTACTGATTTTTAACGGGATGGCAAATTTTTAGCCCAAAAATTAAGCCAATGTAACCCCCAACCCCAACCATAAGTTATCAACCACACGTTTAGGTTACTCCTCATTCTACTCCTATTAACACGAGTGTTACTTTTTCTCACTGTAAAAGGAAGGCTGAAACTTGAAATTTTGTGAATAGTAACTTTATAATCCGGGTTAAATAAAGGGAAAGTTATAAGCCATTGAGTATTAGGTTTTTTATTAGAAAAATAAAATACGAGAGACAAAAATTAGGATGTCAGGCGAAAATTACTATTGGCGTGTAATGCAATTAGGCCGATTGCGGTTAAATGTGTTGAATCAATTGAACTTCATTTTGCAATTATAAATTACAATTTCTGACTGGTTTGTAAAATTACTTGCCTGCATACAGAAACTAATGGCACAAACGTTACTTCTGAAGTAAATTGAAAATTGTAGGTCCTAATTGCAAAATGTGGTCCAATTCGTCAGATCCTCCATCACCCGCACTGCCGTGCCAAAGAAAAACGCCGTATGAACATTCAAGAGTTGCCAAATTTTCTCCGAAAAAATGTGTATGATAGAGGAAAGCTATGAATATTTCTCCTTGAAATTTTCAGCAACTTTAGTTGCAATTGCGAACCGAATTATCTCAAAAATTGGAGGAAAAATATTTACAAGTTTTACCAGAAGTTCGTGATTCATCCAGGGAAATTTGGCAACACCTGAAGGCTCATACGGCGTTTTTTCTCAGCACGGCAGCTCACCACACCAACGTTACACCAAAAAACACGCAAGAACACACAAATTTAAGGATGAATCAAGTCCTGCATGTAAAAGAAAACGGAACAAGGTAGTTTTCCCCGCATCCTGAAAACATTTTCACTGTTTCCAAACGGGCAGAAACCACCCAACTCAAACGGTCCCCCTACGTAAATCCGCAGTTTTTGCTTAGCTCGGCAATCATCATCGCTCCTCTGACGTAAAAACGTATATGGAGTTCCACATGAGCCCTGCTTTCCGTATAACTCTACGCGATCTGGGGCTCATGCAGTAATAAAGATGCGTCTTCACGTCAAAGGAGCGACGACCGACGTGCGGTCGTTTCCCGGTGAAGTCATCGATTCGCTGCTTTGTCCCAAACGCCTCTGGAATACGAGATACCCTCACAATTCGCCGCTCCTCGAGCGTTAAAACGCAACACCATATCCACATGAGCCCCGGCGAGCATTGATTTACATGTAAAATAGGGCTCGCGTAGAAATCGAGGTACGCCTTTACGTTAGGGGGGTAAGGAATTCAGCCGTCTTTTTCCCATGAGTGCTGACGAGAGGAGACAGGGTAGGTCGAGTTCCTCCGGCTAAATTTGACATCGTAAACTCGTATTTCGTCCTCGCGGAATGATTGATTTTCCAACGTTTAAAGGCAGAGCGCGTGACGGTTCTCGTCGTTAAAATTCAACTTGTGTGTTTCTGTGACGGGTAAATGTTTGGCGTCCATAGGAAAAAGGACATTAGCTCTTTGTGGTACACATGAACACTTTCCGGTTGAACGAATTTTGTCGAGTTCTGTCGAAAAGTCGGCTTTTCAGATTGTGATGGTCAATTTATGGACGGAAAATATTTTGATTTTACATCTTGAATATTTGAGAAGGGAACGACAACTGATGACATTTTGCAATTAGGAACCCTTAATTCTGGTCCATCTATCAAAACACTTATGTGTATCGGAAATCTAATGGTGTACGTATCGACGATGAAACTACCAGACCACGTTTCTCGTTTGAGGTGTTTAAAAACCTTTGCTTCCATTTCATTTTTTTTTTGAAGAGAACGAATCTACACCATTCCATACCCTCGGCAGCATAGACCGTTGCCCGGAGCCCTGCAAGTTCACGTCACGCGCCAAAGCGCCTTCAAATTTGCAGACGCAACACGGACATCCATCAAGTACGAATAGTTGTATCTCTGCGCCGTCATCAACGCGCGTTGAGCATCCATGAATTTCACATCTTAGAATGCTAGATTGACTGTTGCGGTGGTTTTACGACAGCACCACTTGAGTTGCCGTTCACTTCTCATCGACTTCTGAGGTGATAAATCAGCCTGTTTTTCGTGTTTACTCAAAGTCTGAAGAATAGATTGTAAGCGGTTTAATTTATTTTGTGCCGAAAGAAGTTCTGAATTTCGTTTACATTCCAAAAATACATTGCCTTGAACAAATCAGATTGAGGTTATCGTTAAATATTTTTCTTTCAAAATTAATTTTTCTGAATCGCGAGCTTCGGTATTTCTTGAGTCCAGTTAAGTTTGTCATTTTCGGTATTGCTTTTTTTCGTAAATTTTCATGGAACCCTCCTTTAATTTCTTGTAACAATAACTCAATTTTGAGTTTGTCCAAAGGCCTTTTCTGTTCACGGCCCTACATTAGGTACTTAAATGAGAAAGGGAAAGACAACCTATAGACAGAAAGACCACTTACTTCCCAGCTCTTAAATTTCTGCAAAAGATTTTCTCTACTTCTTAGAGGATGTGATTTAATAACAAAACATTAAAAAAAAAAAAAAAAAAAAAAAAAAAAAAAAAAAAAAAAAAAAAAAACGCAAAGCACTTTAGCTTGCTTTAACTAGTATAAATTGCACGTCTAGATCAAAACCAGAGGCCAATTTAACGGTTACTCCCGGCGTGACTTATTCGAGGAATAACGTGGTGTTATTCCCAGTATAATTCGGACTCAAGATGGAAAATGAAGAGGCTACATTTTTTCCTTAAAATAACACCCGGCTTGAAAACTCAAATAACCTGCCACCGCTTTGAATTTGATGATGTCAGACCGTGGTTGCCACATCGTATTTCCAAATCGGCACCTTTTTTTAAATAATCATATGCTACCGTATTAAATCATAAGTGTAATGCGTAACTCGTACCGTCTGAGGCGTAAGGCTCTTGGGGGAGGAGGGGTTAGGGGGTGGACTGCAAAGCGGCCGGGGGGCGTACCCCCTGTCTTGATCTGTAAAGTTGACATTTTACCCCGCAATCGGGCAAACTCGACCGACAGTGACGAAACCGAGACGGAAAGAAACTTTTAAGACCTCCAACTTAGAGATTCTTTTGCAAGTCTGTTTAACTTTCCTGTTTAATCACCGATTCCGTGTTGACTCTGTGCAGAATCCGCTTTTTAATGACCCTTTTGCGCCCTGTTTAAAAGATGCAAGCCCTCCTTTATTTTAAAGAAAAACATTTTACGTACACCATCTACCCTTTGCGACTTGGGCCGTGGCGCTTTCAGACTGCAACTTCGATGGAAGCTGAATCGGCATGAGGCATAAGGGATTGGAGTTGAGATACTATTTTTCACCTTGAAAAGGAGGCTTCTTCGCCTTTTCCCATCTCTACTTGAGGTAAATCGGCGGATGAACCATGGGGCGTGATGATTATCTAATTTCCTCCGATTTTTCTGAAAAGCTCATGAACTTCTTCCCTTGAACTTTTTAGAGAATATGTAAAACTAATGCAACTGACGCTTTAATTGAGATCTATTTTCTTCAACAATTTCTCTGTAAAAAAAATAAAATGGCGGCGGAAATTTGAAACGTCTCATGGCGCTTGCGATACTTTGCCCGGAAAGTGACTATCTCGTCCAATCGTCTCTGACGTGCGATTCGAGAGAGGAAACATTTGACGTAATTTTCTTTTTCAGACCTTTCCTAGTAGTCGCACATTGAGAGCTTCCGCTCTAAATTTCATCTCGCCTAACTCTATCACACATCTCAAAAGAAACCACCGGAATCTCAGATTCGGCCGAAACGACATCCCTTATTAAAACGCGACGAGAGCGCTAGGCGAAACCTCCATTTCCCCCTAGCTGCTCCGGTGACAAAATTAATCCTCCCCGTTTCGGGACACCCCCCCCCCCCCGAGTTCGAAGAAGCACCCCGATGGACGGCGCCGAGTGTTCCCGCGTCCGTCATAAATGTTTTAAATATCTTCCGCCTCCCGCATTTCGCCCGCGGCGTTTGGGGCGGTTTCCCCTGAATAATGCGTTCCCTCACCGCCGCCGCACAATGGGTTGAGTCAATAGGAGAGTTCCGACAAAATTTGGAAACTTTAAACGCTTACAACTCTGTTCATACAAAACTTTGAGGTTCTCAAACTAGTTTAATTGGTTTCCTCGCGAAATTGTCTACAGGAAGCACCCCTTAAAGTTTAAAATGTGACGAACTAAACATCAAAACTTGTAGTTTTAGTCAAAAATTTCATTTCCGGCTTCTGTGATTGACTCGATCCCCTGTGCGCCGCCGCCGCGATATGCATCAGGTTGGGGTTAACGGCGATATTTCCGAGGGAGGGAGAGAACAGAGCACGTTACCGGCACTCCCGAGATAAATTTAGTCTTCGCCCGCGGCACACCTGCGCCGAATCGAATTATCCCTAATGTAAATTGGGCCCGGGACAGACGCCGAAGCCAAACTTATTTGCGGTGAAAGCTGGTTCTGTGCAGGGAAAAACTCGGGGGTTAATGTAGCGTGCCTGCCAGGTAGGCAACATGCACGACTGTGGGTACTGCTCTGAACGCCAGGCGGCGGTGAAGTCAATCTGTATGGTTTTGTTTGCCTTCTGTTCGTTTTTGAAAAGGCGAGGTAGGCAACCTGCAACTGTTTACCTGTTTCTAATTCATAAGGCTGATTGTGAGCTGAGCCATACTGCCGAGATAGAGAAAAACGCCGTATAAGTGTTCAGGAGGTGCCAAATTTCCTCTGATAAAACACGAATTGTCAAGGTAATTTGGGGATGAGTTTCTTTCAATTCTTCGAAGAATTTAATTTGTAATTTAGTCTAGGGTATCTGAAAAGTTCAAGGTAAATACCCACAAATTTCCTCCATAAATGCATGTTTCATGAGGAAAAATTTGGTAATATACCGATGTTTATACGGCGTTTTTCCTAGCACGCCAGCGTTAAAGTAAAATTTATTCACATCAGCGAAGCTAATTTCGTACAATAAATAACTCCCATTCGAAAATTCTCGCTGAGTCAAGAGGAGATCCCCTTGCCTTTAACAACATTTCTGTTATTTCAAAGAGACGTTGTCTTTTTTAAAAGATTTCTGGTTGATTCTGGAACTTTTTTCTCAGTGAACCGTTGAATACATTCGACGTCGTCTACTATCCTCTCATTTGGACGTATTTCTACCAAACGGACCTATGTGGATGTGAGAAATATGGGGCGTGCTCGTTAGTTCTCTGGCCGTAAGAGTGAATGAGAATAATATAGCGCCAGTGACGTCAGCGGCAACGAACGAGCTCCGGAACGACGAGAGGGTCGTTGGCGGGACTCTTTAACTCATGAGCCCTGTCCACAACGCTCTCTTGCCAAGCCCGCGGCTCATGAGTTCCGTATTCAGTTGGTACATAAGTCTCTTTGATAGAATGTAAAATCCCGCTTTTCCAATTCTTCAAAAGGAATCAACGCCCACTTTTACATTGCTTCTTATGCAGCTTCGACGAGCACACCCCATATTTCTCACCTACACATAGGTCTGTTTGGTAGAAATACGTCCATTTCATTTTATTGACAGAAAGCCAAGCCAAACCCGATATCGAAATATTTTGAACAAATTCATTATTTTGTAAAAGAAACGGTCAAAAAAATTTTAAAGCGTCATATTGTTTAATTTTCTGTCAGAAAAAATAAAATGAAACGTAACAAGAAATCAGGGAATGCGTACTGAGTCGCACAATACGTCGTATTTCAAGAGTATCAAAGTAATTAATTGAAGCCGGACCACGGTTAAACATGTTGATTCACTCTTTATAGGGTTGCCATTGAATTTAGAGAATGAAATTCTCAGACATTTCCTTGATTTCTATGTCACATCTTGGTAAAATTCCCTAACAATTGAGGATATGCAAGACGCTTCATAAAACATGGTTTGAAATAGTTTGCAGGCAAAATTTGTTGTTCGAAACGTTAAACCCATTTTAGAAATATAAAAAAGGCGACTCGACACTTTTTCCCTGACATTTTCACATTTTTTCCTGACATTTTCAGGGTTTCCCTGACATTTCCCGGTTTTCTAGGTATTCCCTGACTGTGGCAACCCTGTCTTTATTTACGCTGTTTATTTCAATCAGGGAACGCGCAATGTACTGAGGCTATTTCTGGTTATACCGTCAAAATTTCCTTGTAATCCAAGGTTTTTTCTCTTCCTATTTTTTTCACGCCATCTAAAGCTTTAACTAGTGTAGCATGAGCGGCGCATTTTCACTACCGTGCCACGAGCGACTATTGCCTTGTCTAGATTCAGTCACCTCGTGTTTTATATTACCTTTTGCTTTCGCCCCCGGATGAATAATGCAATTTTGAATGTAGACCTGAGCACTGACATTCCCCAACTTTCGACGCTTTCTATTGAAAAATGGGACCGCCGAGAGAGATAGGTAGCTGCATATGTACCCGGCTTCGTGATATTAATACCTACCGCCTCGCGGGTTGCATATCCGCCGCGGCGCGGAGCAATTTGTACGCTTTATGTCCCTGGGGAAAATATTTCCCGAGTAAAATAGGAGGGAACGCGCGCGGAGAAGCTCAGGCTGTGTTCGCACCGAACTTTAAAAACAATGGGAACGGCATGAAAAATCTCCTCTAAAGTTGGAAAGTGCAATTTATGTAAAAGTTTTTATCCTTGCGATTATCAGGGGCTCTAATGAGCCTGAAAGGAGCTGAATCCAATCTTATAACGGTTGAGAGAAAAATTAAAAGGAACTCACTGTTGGTAGTGACGGGCCTATACTGCCGCTCTAAGATAGAGCGTGGAATGAGTATTTGGAGGTTGCCAAATGTCGCCTGTAAATCTATTTATTTTAGACAAAAGGTATGCGCATTTTCACTTGAAATTTTAAGGTGCGCTCTTGTTGATTATTGTAGATTGTCAAAAATACTGTTAAAAATAAGAAGGAAAGGCACGTAGATTTTCAGGCGAACCCAATTCGTATTAGCAGACACTCGGCTATACATTCAAATATCTTTACGACGTTTAGCCCAGAAGTATATTCATATCGATGCTTATAGTTTGAAACCGCATATCTACGTTGCGGTGTTTAAGAATTCCCCCTTCTATTTTATTATTTTAAGGAGGGACAAGTCAACTATATAGCCTTAAATACACGGAATATTCTGCTAACAGGGAGGAAAAACCAAACAAGTTTTCGAAATATTGTGGTGACTAGATTTCCGAAAAGAATTGAGTATGACAGGAGGTCTGCAACGTCGATAATACAGAGAAGTGGTTTCGCATTTTGGTCATCGATGTGTCGTAGGATGCATGAAATAAAACCGCACAATGAAAAAATTTGCTTGGCTGGAGCAAGATATTTTTTAAGTATGCCGCGAAAAAATGTTTTTCTTGAATCATAACTGATGTTGCTTAATTCAAGCTCCTTCTTTTGCATATCCTAAGAATTTTCGTCTCGTTCCTATAGATTTTAATCAGGGTTAAAAAATAACCCATGGCGTCAAATTCAAGAATCAGCATGCTTGAGCGAAGCATTTTTTTATTTCAATGTATATGTCTATTAAGACACCGTTCAATCACTCACAAACGATCACAGCGAACCCGTCACAGCAATTCTGCCGTGCTGAGGAAAAACGACGTATAAACCTCCGTCAGTTGCCAAATTTCCAGTGATTAAATACGAATTCTCAGGAAGACTTGTGAATATTTTCCGTTCAATTTTTTAGAGAACTTTCTTCGCAATTAGATCTAAATTATCTGAAAATTTTAAGAGAAAATATTTATAACTTTCCTCAAAAATAAACATTTTAGTGGGGAAAATCTGGAGACTCTAAAACGGAAGCTTAAACTTAAAGCTCACCATGGCTCGATACTATTTAGATTTGAAATTGAATTAGCCTCAATCAGTGGGTGGTTTCGCCATTGCACCGCATTTTACAATTCGTTGGAATCTCAGTAAATATACCATATACTATGAAAAAAAACTTTTTATCACAAGAAGACTTAGTTAATTGGTACCATGTTAGTGCTAAAATAGTGGTATTTGAATTTTTTTGACGGAATAAAATGTTTTAATATTAATTCAACCTATTATCAACTAATAACTATGAGTCATTCATTCTGATTATCTTGAGTAACTAAATCTTAGCACAATAGCATAAAAGCGAGCAAATAATATACACTACACTAAGTTGCACTAAGTATGTACGCTAGTATGTAGACTAGAGTGATAGAACTAAAGTAATAATATTGAAATACGAAGTGAATTACAGAAACTTTATTGAGTAAATGACGATTATTTACAAAATGTGCGATTGAGTGAAGCAGGTGTATCGATATTATAATACAAAAATTACGTTTATCTACAAGAAAATTTTTTTAGAGAAAAAAGAAAATCAAAGGAAACCAGATGTTTTAGCTACCGGCAAAACTAGTAAAAACACTACACTAAAGACATAAACTTCGTAAATTAATACTAAAATATGCTCACAAAATAAATAAATTAAATAATGAAATTAATACAAAATAATTAAAGCCCTTTGAGTATTAAAGGTTAGTAAGAGTTTTTCCTTGAAATATTCTTAGTCATAAACAAACAGTTCTGTTTTTGAAATAGATTTTTAATAATGATAACCATATTTTTCTTAAACAAAAAAAATAAAGTATGATATTAAATTAAATAAAAACGAAAATAATCCTCTTTTGATAGGTACGTAGAATGTTTTCATTTTTTATTTTCGCTTGTAAAGGTTACAAAATCACACAAGTGCATGAAAATACGGATAAGAAAGGTTACAATATTATTTTGGACTTGGCCTCTAGAAGAAGATAGAAAACGTATCAAAGCTAGTATTGGTTTCACTGGGAAGAAAAAACACCTTGGATCTAGAGTCCAGACTCTTAAAAACACCGACAAGAAAAAATACTCTTGATTCAATCAGATTTAAGCTTAAATCAAGAACCAAGCCTCTTAATTTGAGCGGATTTCCTTTTGATTTAAGCTTAGATCTGATTGAATCAAGAGCATTTTTTCCTGTCAATGTTTTCAAGAGTCTGAACTCTAGATCCAATGTGTTTTTTCCCCCAGTGTCGACAAAGAAAAAGGATTCTCCCACCATTAGTCGTCTCAATTTTCCGGTGATTGAAACGCGAAAATTGCAAACCATTTACCATCAAAAAAATACAACCGAGAACCAAACTTAATGTTCGCGAGGGAGAATCACCATAGCGATATTAAAACAACGAAAAGGAAAACAGAAGCCAACAAGTTCCCGAAACTCGGGATAATGAATTGTAAACAAACCTGTTTATTCCTCCGTCACGGCGCTCGTATCACTTCATGTCACCAGTCACTCCGAATCCCGAGCAAACACGAGGCACAACCAAGGAAACACACCGCGAAACACACCACCGTGGGAATCCGCACAGGACACGCACGAAAACGAGCGAAAAAAACTCCCACCGACGGAGCGCCTTCACCCGCGACGCACGAACGCTTCGCTTGAGGTATCGCGCTGGTATGCAGGCGCAGTGAGCTCAAACGAAAGTGGTCGAGGATACTGTTCTCACTCGGGAGCGCCGGAGCATTTTCGACCCCTCCCCCCCCCAGACCCGAGTCTCGGCGCCTGCCTGAATTATCCGGGCATCCCCCTCCCGCGCTATCATGGATTTTCTTTGTATCCCCCCCTCACGCCCGACTCCTCCCCTCTTCATCCCTGCTCGGGGGATGTTTCGAGGGTGTTTTAAAATGCGGTTTTTCCGGGCGTTTTATCTTGTATCCGAAATGCAGGCGGATGACCCAGGTGCCGGGGCCGTAAAAGGCGTCGTCCCCGAAATTCCGGGCTCATTGATGGGGGCTGAGTAGTCGGTTGAGTCCGGTGCGTCCGACAGGGGGCGCCACCGGAGCGCAGTGTTGGGAAGTCACAGCTTGCTCGATAAATCGCTCCTGTGACGTATCTAAAGTTCCACGTGAGCTGCGTTCTCCCAACTACTCTTTGCTTTTTGGGGCTCTTGTGGAATTAGAGATGTGCCCTCACGTGAGCACTGCAGGGGGTGCTCACCTCAGTTATTTGTGGCCTTCGGCGTCGGGTGTTTTATAGGACCAGCTCGTAGTCATGCTTTTAACGTTGTTCCGCGTAGATTACCTTTAGAGAGAGAGTGGGATCCATTCCTAATTGAATAATCCATTTGGACTCGGTTCAATAGGAAGGATTCAAGTCACATTTCGATTGGAAAGAAGCGAAACCACGTATCTTCATTATGGTATTTCAAAATGCCAGCTCCTGTTTTATTTTTTCGA
This sequence comes from Bemisia tabaci, assembly GCF_001854935.1. Lineage (NCBI taxonomy): Eukaryota > Metazoa > Arthropoda > Insecta > Hemiptera > Aleyrodidae > Bemisia > Bemisia tabaci. Next base: position 1,180,552 of record NW_017547239.1, read on the forward strand.
AAAAAAAAGAATGGTTCACTCTCGAGTTTGTAATTTATACAAAATTTTTTGCTGACAGAGAGGAATAAATCAAGGACTTTTTAAATAAATTATGCAGACTGGTTTTTCGAGGCAAAATGAAGTATGACAGGAGGTCTGCAACGTCGTAATAGGAGGTACGTGGTTTCCTACTTTGGCCATCTATTTGGGGAGAGCATGAGTTACATGGCGTTAAGCGGAAAGGACCTAAGCCACATCAGCTATTGCCAAGTTTAATTGGACATTGAATTTTTTACATGTAGGGTCAATGATTAGATTTTAGTTATTGTAGATTGAAGTCCCCCTGGTAAAAATTGGCGATAGGAGCTGCATTTCAAAATACCATAGGAGTACTTATAGCCGAATAAAGAAGGCTATAGAAAAGCATATAGCTGGCTGTAGAAAGCGGAGAAAATCATACGGCCTGGCTATACGAAACGATAACAAATTATGGAGCCGGGCAATAGTTCCTATCGCCGGGCTTTACACTCTATCGCCTGGTTGTTGCTTTATCGTCATCGGCTATAAAAGGCTAGAAGAAATTGTGTAGAAATCGTGTGCTTTGTAAATCCTTAAATTTGTACGGAATCACCTTAATACTCACGAAACACACTTCATATTTTCCTTTAATACAATTTTTTTTTCATGACGCACTGGCGTCTACAAACCTAACAGGGATACTTCACGCACTGCGCAATGCGTGAAGTATTCCTGTTAGGTTTGTAGGCGCCAATGCGAGTTTCGCGCTCTCTGCCCGCCCGCCGCGCCGCAGCGTGCCACGGCGCCTGAAGCAACTATTTCACACCAGAGGTATTGCGTAGTATCATACGAAATTGAAGGCGCTCCAACATATTAAGAATGACTGGCATCCTTCAAAAGTACGGAACTTTCCTCGCAAATTAAATCAAGATACTGCGGCCCGAAAAGAGAGCGGTAGTCCAAAAACTCACTAAGTCCTAGCATCCGTAATTAGTAAAGTTCAGCATACACTTTATCGCCTGACTGTTGCTTAGTAGCCGTCGGCTATAAACGGCTATTAGACATTTTGTAGCCGGCTATAGAAGCTATTGGAGATCTTACAGCCGGCATTAGGTCTATGGTATTTTGGAACACAGATTCTACTGCCAATTTTTACCAGGGCCTTTTTATCATGGTCTTTCGTCACCAACGGCGTAGGCAAGGTTCAGTGCCCATGACAACGGTCTTAGATACCGAAAGCTGAAGTGCGAAACCACGTATCTCGATGGCGGTATTTCAAAATTTCCGGAGAGCTAATCGTTATGAAATCAGATAATAAGAAGTATTGAGTTTTGGAAAGAGAAAAAAAATTACGAATCAACTTTTTTCTCCGACTTCTTTCAGTCTGAGATTTTATGCTTCTTGGCTGCGAGTATTTTGTTCAGAAATAGATGAACCCCCGCTCAAATATTGCAAGGCAGAAAGAGATTAAGCTCGAACGTAAGATTTTCCAGCTCACCAAAAGGATTAGCCCCTCCCCTCCCGGCCGAATTAATCACCCTCTCCCGTATTACCTGCAAATACAATTCTGAAGCTGCTGGACGGAGAGATTCCCGAATCGATGGCCTTAACTCCAAACAAAGCTTTTCCAAAGTCTACCTGGTATTTAAGTCGAGGCGTTTATCAGTAAAGAGCAGAAAAACGTTTTTGCTCACTGCAGGAAAATAAAACCGGGAACAAAAGGAAGTATTCAAAGAGGGCTTCCGAGAATGCCACGGGATTTTCTCTGCTATAACGTCTCTGCTCCGAAGTAAGGGCGTTTTGCGATTTTCACATGAGCCCTGCTCTTCGCATGAATCTAGGCTTTTCGGGGCTCATGCGGGAACAGACATGCGACGTTAAGTCGGAGAAGCGACGATAAATGTCAGCACGATTACAGCTCAACAATGAGCCTCTGCAATGATGCTCGTGTGCTCATCCAGGGCTTTTGTTTCCGGGGGTTTTTTTCCTCCGGAGTCGGGCGATTTTTCGCGCGAAAATGGAAAGTTGACATCGAGTGCGTGTACAATTCATAATCATCCACGGATGAATGACGCTGAGCGCCGGGGCTCCGTTCCCGAGTCATGAATGGGGAGAGAATTGTAAGGACGAGTAGGTGTGGCGTGCTTGCCAAATTGGACGGGCTTCTCTAGAATCAGATACTCAGCATCAGACTTCGTCTAGAGTACCTATACTGCCATGCTAAGGGAAAACGCCGTATGAACATTCGAGAGTTGCCAAATTTCCCTTGATAAAACAATAGGTAATTTTTAACGGCATTCATGCACATTTTGCAAAACCAACATGCAAAAACCAGAGGCATGCAATCTTTGGTTTTAGCCTATTAGTAGATCGATCCTTTAGAGTCAAATACGTCCAATTTTGAGCATTCGGTTGCGCTTACACCACGCTATAGCACAGTAAAAGCATAAAAAAAAGAAAAATCTAAAGTGCTTTGGAAATCATTAAATGTGACACGGAACCACCTTAATACATATTTACAGAACACACATTTTATTTTCCTTTGATACATATTTTTTCCATTCAATTTAAATGAAAATAATCCATGCAGAGGGTACACAAATTTCAAAATCAAGGGTTGAAAAATGCTGACTCCGCGAGTTTAAATATTTAGCCTACCACGGAGCGGCGTGCTGCCAGCGCGAAAAGAGCACTTGCGCCTACAAACCTAAAGAGATACTCCACGCATTGCGCAATGCTTGAAGTATCCCTTTAGGTTTGTAGGCGCCAGTGCGCCAGCCACGGCGCATCAAGCAACTATTTCACCTCAGAGGTGTTGCACAGTATCATACGAAATTGAAGGCACTCCATCATATTAAGAATGACAGGCATCCTTTAAGAGTACAAGGCTTTTTGCACAAGATATTGCGGCACAAAAAGAGCGAGGTAGTCCAAAAACTCACTCAGTCCTAACATCCGCATTAAAAACGTTTAGCATAAATTTCATTAAATAAATTGTTAAGTTTCATTAGAGAAAAAGGTGACTCGATTTTGGCAGAAACATTCTTCAGTATGCTGTCAAGAGGATTTTACTTTGAATAAAGAATCAAATCGCTGAATGAAAGCGGGTTTTTGCTTGATGTAAGTTATTTTTCTTTTTTATTGAGGAAATCTGGAAACTCTCGAATGTTCATACGACGTTCTTCCTTGGCACGGCAGAATTGCCGTTTGTATTTACAAGTGGACTAATTAACTTTGGGTCTCAATTGGTACGTGGACCAAAACTCCCCTGCCACAAAAACGCGTGGACGTAAACTACTGAAAACAACATGGCGCGTGGATAAAAAATCGTTGACGAAATGTCCTATAACCGAACTTTGGGGGGAAGGGTGCTGGAGTCTCTTTAAAAAAAGATTGAGAGAAATTTCATCTGAGAAAAAAAAAGTCTTATTTTGACCCATAGAACAAGCCCTCGGAGTCCGTGGTTTAATCTTGGATCGTCCTGTTTAAATGAAAGGACAACGAATTACAAGGATATAAACAAAACGGAACGAAGATAGTGGGAAAGAGACCTGGAGACAAAGCAAGCGGCATGCAAATTTGAGTTCTGAATCGTTTGAGTGGCTTAATGTTTTGGATCTGACACAAGAGAGAACTTATAAATTACCAAGGGGCACAGCGGTACGCCCCCTGGTCGCTAAGCGAATTAGCCCCTGGAGAACGTTTTGCGCCCTCAAAGAGCAGCTTCCCGGGCAATAGCGAAATAATAATTTCAAATGTTTAAAGGGGATCATTCAGAGGAACAGCTGCAAGAATCACGGGAACCGGTTAAGTAGATATCCAGAGAAAACTACGAGGGTATGTCCATAGTAAAGTTCCCTATTTTATCTCTCAAAAAGGAGCATATATTAAGAAAGTCCACGAAAAGGGTTTTGTAGGGCATAATTTCGGCATTTTATCGAGGTAAGGTTTTTTTTTTAATTTGGTTTACGCGTTGCCAATTATATTTAACTTTTTCCGAGTTCACCTCCTCTCGCCGCGGGTCTGATTATGTCCACTCCCGCATCATGCGGAAGATGTGCGATTACGTCCGTTTCGAGATTCTAAGGGCTGTATACACGGCTATTCGGTCGAACGCATTATGCGATTAGCTATCTTTCACTTGTGAGCTTAGAACTCACAAAGCGACTAAGATTTGCAGTTACGTGCTTCTGGAGATTTTTAAGGCTGCATTATCGGCTAATCGGTCGGACGCAGCATGTAACACAAGATCTTTCATTTGTAAGTTTAAAACTCACAAAGCGCTGAAGTTGTGCGGTTACGTGGATTTGTAGATTCCTAGGGCTTCACACAAGGCTAATCGGTCAAACGCATCATGTGAGTCGAGATCTTTCATTTGTGAGTTTAAAATTCACAAAGCGCAAAAGTTGTGCAGTTATGTGGTTTTAGAGGTTCTTAGGGCTCCATACACGGCTAATCGGTCGAACGCATCATGCATGATGCGTGAAAGATGCGTGAAAATGCATGATGAATGAAAGATCTCGATTCGCATGCGAATCGAGATCTTTCATTTCTAAGTTTAAAACTCACGAACCGGGGGAGTTGCATGGTTACGTGCTTTTGGATATTCTTAGGGCTGTATACAAGGCTAATAATTGGTCGAGCGCAGAATGTGAGACGAGATCTTGCACTTGTGAGATTAAAATTCACAAAGCGCGGATGTTGTGTGGTTACGTGCTTTTGGAGATTCTTAGGGCTGCATACACGGCTAATTGGTCGAGCGCATCATGTGAGACGAGATATTGCACTTGTGAGTTTAAAACTCACAAAGCGCGGAACATGTGCGGTTACGTGCTTTTGGAGATTTTTAAGGCTGCATACAAGGCTAATCGGTGTGACGAATCATGTGAGACGAGATCTTTCACTTGTAGGTTTAAAACTCACAAAGCGTCGAAGATGTGCGATTACATGCGTTTGAAGATTCTTAAGGCTGCATACACGGCTAATCGGTCGGACACAGCATGTAAGACAGGATCTTTCATTTGTGAGTTTAAAACTCACAAAGTGCAGAAGTTGCGCGGTTGGAGATTCTGATGACTGTATAGACGGATATTCGGTCGATTGCATCTTACGGGACGAGATTTTTGCGTTGTGAGTTTAAAACTCACAACGCGCAGAAGTTGTGCGGTTACGTGGTTTTGGAGATTTTTAGGGCTGCATACACGGCTAATCGGTCGAACGCAACATGTGAGACGAGATCTTCTATTTGTGAGTTTAAAACTCACATAGCGCAGAAGTTGTGTGGTTACGTGGCTTCGGAGATTATTACGGCTTCACACACGGCTAATCGGTCAAACACATCATGTGAGACGAGATCTTCCATTTGTGAGTTTCAAACTCAAAAAGCGCAGAAGTTGTGCGGTTACGTGCTTTTGGAGATTTTTATGGCTGCATACACGGCTGATCGGTCGGACGCATCATGTGAGACGAAATATTTCACTTATGAGTCGAAAACTCACAAAGCAGGGAAGATGTGCGATTACGTACTTTTGAAATTTTTTAAGGCTGCAAACACGGCTAATCGGTGTGACGCATTATGTGAGACGGATTCTTTCATTTCTAAGTTTAAAACTCGAAAAGTGAGGAAGTTGTGCGGTTACTTGCTTTTTGAAATTCTAAGTGCAGCATTCGTGGCCAATTGGTCGAGCGCGTAATGTGAGACGAGATCACGCACGTGTGAGTTAAAAACTCACAAAGCGCGGAAGATTAAATTAAATTGCAGGGTCTGATGCTATGCAATGATAAACAAACGCTCGATCTAAAAAATTAAGTAAAATTTTTAATGTTTGGGAGGGCAAATTGGACTGTTTTCATAGGATTACGCATCAGCGGTAACTCGGCAATATCTAGTGGCTCATACGGCTTTCTTTACCACGGCAGTAAAAACAGGAGCGATTTAGAGATCCACTCACAAACTCACACCGGGTCGGAGATTGAAGCTCATTCCTCTTTAAATAATAAACAACTCGAATTTAACACCGCGAGACTGTCCTTTTTCTTACGCCGTACTTCCTGAGTAAACGAAGTGCGGAAAAATACAAGCGAAGAACAACGAGTCCATCTTGGAGTTAAATTGTTAAGAAGCCAAGAGGCCAGTGTCGTGGCGTAAATTGCGATTTATCGATTGTTCTGTCATTTAAACCTGTGGTAAAGAATCGATTATTAAGGTGTTCGCTGCGACCACCCTGTTTATCGATCCTTTACTATAGGTTTAAACGGCATAACAATCGATATATCGCAAAGCACGCTACGCCACTGCAAAGAGGCGCACTGAACCAGTCGCTCCTTCCACGTAAAGACGTTATTGCAGTTTGAATTAAGTGCTCTCCGTATAAATCCATGCTTTCTGGGGCTCGTGTAAAATGGAGATACGCCCTTACGCCAGAAAAGCGACGATACTGTCTCCAGGGGCTAGAAGCTGACACTCGGCCCGTGTCTCAGAGATATTTATGGTTACATATCTTCCGGGAGCCACTTCGAGTGTTTACTCTCCTGGAGCCAAGCACCGGGAAATTGGGACCATTTGGTTCCTGCCTCGTACCGGTTGCTTTGAGTGATTCGTCTGATGGCCCGATTGTGGTCAAACGGTTCTCGGTGAATCAAGGGCTCGCTGAAAAAAAGAGCGGTAGAATTTTCCATTCCTTCACGTTGTATTTTACACAGCGTGAATTCAAAATTCTGCCAGAGGAATTGTTACCCGTGCCAGTATATAGTAACGTTTACCTTTCTTCCGGCAGAATTTACTCTGAATTGACGCTGTGTGAAATACAGCGTGCAGGAATGGCAAATTCTACCGTTCCTCTTTTTCAGTGTTCCTGAGGGATAATTTTAATGACTTTTCTATGTTAAAATGAAAATTTTCCCACGGATTTCTGCTGGTTATTATAATTCATGTCAGGCCCGGATTTTCTTATGGGTTAATGGGTTTTCTTATGGGTTGCCCCCAGCTGCAAATTCCAAGTTCCAAGAAGGAGGGGAGGGGTAGGGTGTACTTTATTTTTGAGTTTTGCGAAAAAAAAGAAAAAAAAATACGTCAAAATCATTCAAAATCATCATTCATCGAAAAATTCTATGGATTTGCGAAAAACTTTACTGTATGCATTACCGCAATTGATGACGTCATCCAAATTGCTTTTCGCGAGAAAATCCATCTTTCAAACAACGTCCTCTGCACTGTTTTGTTTGCGCTCTGCAGACGTTTCGTCAAAGATTTGATCGTCTCAAGTTGTTTTGATTCCAACCCATCATGCTCATTTTTCACCACCCGGTCATATTTCACTGGCGATTCGTCGCCCCTCAATCGTAAGGGCGTATTTCGATTTCCACGTGAGCCGTGTTTTACATATAAGTCCACGCTTTCTGGAGCTCATGCGGGAATCGAGATACGCCGTTTTGTTGGAGAGCGCCAAATTGGCTCACTAAGAAAGACCCCTGCAGAATTGCGGGTATACAAAAACACGACGTGCACGTAGGAAGAAATACATCATGTTCCGTGATTGGCCGTTACTCTCTCACCGAATTCAGGCGCCAGAGGATTCATCTTTTCCTTGCATCGATTCGGAATGCGCGATAGAAATAAAAGCGGGCGGTTCCTCTTTTATTATTTCCATTGTATCGAAGACCGTACCATTCATCATCCCCCTTTTTTCACTCTGGGTCTGAGTTTCACTCTGTCTCTTTCTAATGTGAATCTATGATTCAATGCAGGAGATTTGTTATTCCTTGATAGGACGATATGATACCCAGTCGCTACCGATCTTACTCACCATTGCTTTTAGATAATTAATTTCAGGGGCTATCACTGTTCAAGTTTTCTCGAGGCTTATATTAGCCTGTTTCGAAGATAATTTGCTTAGTACGTCACTTTTAAGAAATAAATATTACAAACTTTGAGTTTCATGAGCGTATAAAATGAACAGAGTAACAAATGAACATTAGACTAGTGCTGCATTCGCTACTTCTCTGTTGGTCAAAGTTCATTTTTATTTCTTCAAGTGTTGTCCTTTTTGTGAGACATTCATCTCTTTAAAATTTTACGTGAAAAACTGTTCACACAACGGGAAGTTCGGAGATTAACTTTTGAACGAGATATTAACAAATCGATGAACAAAGTGCGAAGCCACGTATCTCCTTTTGCGACGTTGCAGACTCCCTGCCATGCCTTATTTCTTCTTATGATAACTAATCTCCTGTTGCGATGTTGCAGACTCCTTGCCATACCATATTTCTTCTTTGAAAACTATCTTAATTTTTCTTCTCCTTCAGCAGAATATTCTGTATATATTTCAAGCCATAAAGTTAGCTTCTGTCTCATTTAAAAAAATTGAAAAAAAATGAGTTAACAAAAAGCAGTAGAACATTTTGCAGGAAAAAAGTGCTGGGATTATTCTAACGCGAGTTCGAAAGATCGCGCCATACACAGTACGGCCAGCGTATATTAGCTCCTGCAAGACTGGGGGAATACTTCACGCGATGCGTCAAACAGTGCGGTCGGCGTCAAATGCATGTTAGCGCTTACAAAACTGTAGGAAGTAGAGACACTGCAACAATTTAATATCGGGTGATAAATAGAGAAGAGAGAGATAATATAGGTGGTAAATAAGAAAATGGATCACACGAAAATATCGCGTCAAGATTTTCGATGCTTTTATTTGAGATCATTCAGGAAAAGTCGCGGAAACTTTTTAGAAAAACTGTGTGCGGCTTTAAAAACACTGATTAAAAATAAAACATAACGTTGTGCATAACGTTGGAATCAGAGATAAATACGCTTTCTTTCGCGTGCACCCGTCGGTTTTTGAATACATTCATCTTTTAAATAATTTGAACATGGTTCTTCTACATTTTTTCACGTGTAGTTTTCTTTTCAATGGTTGGTGGCCGCGTATAGCGACCACAGGCCTCTAGTTATTTTATATTAAGCAAGCTTATCCAAATAGTTCAGCCAAACTGATAACTGCTGCGAGCCCCATCCTCATCGGTTTCACACCACTCGACAACGGACCGATGGCTCCCACACTCAGCTAAATTCAGCTGCCCATACTCAGCGCGTGATTTAGGCCTAACTTCTTCATCTGGTGATATTGGTATCGCGTGTTTCATTTTTAAAATTTGCTTTACATAATTTCATTTCTTCCGCGAAAATCCGTGATTTCTCCGCAAAAACGACAACGTTGATCTTGGCATAAATAATCTGGTCCACCAGTGGCAAAACCCGGGAAGAATCACCGGAGTCCGACGATTTGATGGCGCGGTCAAGAAAAATAGAGTCAATAAAAGAGAGACTTAGACCGCGCTTGCTTGCATTTTTTCGCTGTCCTCCCGTGAGTTATGGATACTTATTTTTGCATGATAATTTCACTACGGGAGAGTGAACGAGCTGCCGTCTGGCTGAGATACGTTTTCCATAAAATGTCGAGGCACTTATCTGCCGTGCTAAAGAAAAACGCCGTATGAACCTTCAGGCGTTGCCAAATTTTGTCTAATAAACAATAATTTTATTGAGTAATTTGTGAATGTTTCTCTTCAAGATTTTCGGACATTCTGGTTCGCAATTTAATGTGAAACATCTCAAAATTTCAAGGGAAAATATGCATGACTTTCTATAAAAATACACGTTTTGACCGGTGAAATTTGGCAACTCTCGAATGTTCATACGAGACTCTTCCCTAGCACGGTAGTCATGTAGACATTATAAAGGAAATTCTTGGCGAGTTCTTTTCGCTACGTTTTGAGTGCAATTTCAGCTGCAGTGGACTACATTTTGCAACATGGCATTGCTCTTTCTGGTCCATCTATAAAAGCACCTAACTGAATAGGGAAAACAATGACACACGAATTTCTTCAAAGAACCCGATATTCCTCGAAGCAATGTTTAGTCCAAATATAAGGGAGTGGCGCAAAGGGGAAGGAGGTAAACTTCACTCAGGAGAGCACACAGTAAAAACATTTGGGAAAGATACCCCCATGGACACAAATTGCCCAAAAAATTAATGAAGAAACCTAATTGAAATGAATGCCTGAATGCAAGCGCGGTGAAAATTAATTAATGCCTTGTTAAGTCTGAAGCGCGCGGCGAGCGGCATAACGCCTTCAAGTTGTTGCGTATGCAACGAGGACAACTGTGGAGCGCGAATAGTTGCGTGTCGTTATCAATTACAAAATTGAAGGCGCACTACTTTTCCTCGATTAATCCCTGAATAAAGAGCCTCGCGCCCGTCTACATCTCTCTGTACTCCTATCTTCATTTTTTTTCTTGAATTTATCTAGAGAAGGTCTGAGAATTTTCCATGCGGAGAATGTCCGTATTTTTTACTGTTCGGTTTTGTTTTTTGGCTCGGAAATTTTCACAGGGAAAATTTTCCTTACTAATTTTCGGATGCGAATTCTCAATGAGTCAAACGGGGATCTCTTAAGAGTGATAGGACGTCTCTTTGAAGTAAAAGAAGTACGGTTTCAAACAAGATTCCAATTGATTCAACGAAAATTCTCGTCTGGGAATAATGCCCACTTACCTAATAGAAATTCCATTTGATAATTATTATCAAGTGGAATTTCTATTGATCTTAAAAAATCGATACAACCGATAGATATATCGACTCGTCAACATTAAAACTCGATTTTGCATGCAAAAATAAGTAGGAACCGGTGTGTATAACATGTGTAAAGGACGAAGACAACCCCGTAGATACATCAATTCAACAAGAAAATAGCGAAAAATGAGGCCGGAGTCTGACCTCTTTGCCCCCCCCCCCCCATAACTCGAAAACGGTTCCTATACTCATCTTGAAATTTTTTCCTGAGTTTTCTGTTATTATAAGCTTCCACTTAAACCTTAGCTCGATGGTCGAATCGAATACCGAAAAAGGAGCGAAATCTTGGGAGGCTCTTTCCGCCGCCATTTCATTTTTTTCCAGAGAAAATGTTGGTTGAATCTGATTGAAAATTTCACCGAATTTCATCGGCAGCACAAAAAAAATTCAATGAAATTTTCGGACAGCTTTGTTGAACGATCTCTCTGTAAAAAAATAAAATGGCGGCGGAAATTTTTAAACGTCACATGCCACTTGTGATACTTCGGCCGGAAGGTGACGAAATGCCCGTTAATTGGACTGCATTTAGCAATTTGGACCTATAAATTCTGGCTCATCTGAAAAAACACTTACGTGCATAGGGAAACTAATGGCACATACGGTGTTTTTAAACCGGGCCGGAATGTATAGGTCCAAATTGCAAAATGCAGTCCAATTTTTCCTACTCTGCGCAACCCTGGCCAGAGCTCCCGTCATGAGCAATTCGAGGGACGCAAAAGTCAACCCCCGTCAAGCGAAGATTTGACTCGATAGTTTCAACGCGGGACGAAATTCTAAAGTCTCTTTCGCGCGCTGGCATTCAAGGATTCCGGTGCATTCATCACCTCGCCGCTTGCCTAACAAAAGGGCGTAACTACTCTTTGAGATGAGCCAAGGAAACTACTGAAGTATAAGGACGATAGGGTTCACTGCGAAGTGTGGATACGGCCATATGTCGGGAGGGCGAGGATTTCCAGCGGGAAATCTGACGAGAAAACATGCACTAATTAATCGCACGCTCTATCTGCATACCACCGTAAATGCCACGGGGGTCCCGTGCTACTCCCGCGATTTTTCGAGGGATCTTTTCGGATTCCATCTCGCCTGACGGTCGACGGGGACTCAAAGAAAGCTTCCCGGCGATGTTGATGATCCGTCACGGATTCTCCTGGTTCCGGGAATGGCTCGGTCCCTTCGGCTCGGTTAGGGGAAAAACGGCGAATGGGCAAGCCGGTGGTACCAAATTTCAACTATAAACAAGCAGTAAGCTCCAACGCATTCGCGTCGGAAAGCGGCTCTGGCGACGGTAGTTGTACGGTTGTGACGGTTTCCTTGGTAACTTTTGTTTGCTATCAGCTGACATCGAGTAATATGCCTAGGAAGCTCCAACTACTGCATTCTTCCAAAAAACCGCGAAAACTTTAAAATTCAAAATTTCAAATTTTGAACGTAAAGTACATTTTTTCCATCACGAGATTAAAGCACAGACAAGTTTTGAATTATTGACTGTATCACCATGATTCCAAAAATACACTACACAACATAGCATTGGCTAACAATAAAACAATATGCAATAAAATAAAGTCATGACAAGGTATATAGTCGAAAATGGCGCCGATTCCCATCAACCAACGCGCGGTCTCTCCAATGTAACATGGTCCATTGATACTCCCCAGCTGGGACCGTCCGGAATAGCAGCTCTAGTGCAAGCACCAGAGCCGCTAAAAATCAGTTATCTCGTGAATGGACTGGACACGATGGAAATTTAAGCATCGGGATAAATGTTTTTCATCAGAGTTTTTTGTAAAACTAGAACACAATTTACACAACAAAATTATTGAAAGTAACTCCTGACAAAGATACCGACTTTTCCTTCAATGCATAAATTCAAACTTCGCGGCTATTAAAAAAAGAAACATATCGACGGTGTAAGTCGGCAATCACATAACTCGTTTGCGGTGTCTGAAAATCCCCGCCTCTATATTATTTTTTTAAAAGAGAACAAATTCACATCATTCTTTGAAATTTATGCAGAAGTTCCTTCGCACAGAGAAGAAAAATCACGGCAGTTTTAAAGAATTGCCGTCGAGTTGTTTCCCGTTCAAAAAATAAAGTATGACAGGAAGTCTGCGATGTCGCAAACCGAGTTATGTGATTGCCGACTTACACCGTCGATATGCTACTTGGAGCGCAGATATGCTACTTAGCAGAGAGGAACCAAGTTACATCAGCTATTGCCAAATTTAACTCGGCTACTCAATGTTTCACAAGAGCACGTTTGTGCGAATCCCTTCGAAAATTTGAAGGTATTTGCCTCGTGCCATGCAGAAAGTTCACTGAAATTTGCATACAGATCTGCAAAAGCATTTTCATGTAAAAAATTAGTGTGCCCATTAAATTTAGCGATAGCTGGTGAGGCTTAGTTCCTTTCTGCTAAACGCGATCCGCATGTTTTTTCATCAAAATTTTACGTAAAACTAGAACACAATTTACGCAACATAATTATTGAAGGTAACACCAAACAAGGATATCAAATTTTCCTTTAGTGCATAAATTCAAACTTCCCGGCTGTAAAAAAGACTTTTTCTACTTGAGTAATCTAAATTGCACACTAGACGTTATCGTGACAATCTGTATCCGACAAAAAAAAATGACAACCTCGATCTCGGCACTTCGGCTTAGCTGTTGCATATTAGGCACCCTTTGAACGACACAGGATGGAGAACAAATAGTGCTCATTGAGAGGCCTGCCAAAACCACTAAAGTGCGCGATTTACCTCAAGTAAACTATGTTTTTTCATTAGAGAGGGAAATTCAAATTTTTTGGAGGCAATACTAAATAAAACATTGGGAGTTAATAACATAATGTTTGTAGCGCGAATCGTGCTCTTCTAGGATTTTGAAGAGGAAACATTTCTCGATGGCTAGAGTGCGAGACCACGTATTTTTATTGCGGAGTTTCAAAATCTCTGATCCGTTTATATTGATAGCTTGAGCTTTTAGGGGATAATATAATAGAAAAGAGAGATTAAGAAAGTTATCAAGCAATTAAGTTGACTAGTTTTACAAATACACAATAAAATAAGACGAGAAGTCTGCAACGTCGCAAACGGAGATACGTGGTTTCGCACTTTGACCATCGATATCAGAAAGCTTAAATTTATACCTTGTCTAGTGGGCAATTTACGCATATATTTAGTTGACAATTTTTCACAGAATTTTATAAAGAATTCAATCTAAAATGGTTGAAAATTTCGCAAAAAGACACATCTGCTGTCTCCGAAAATAAATGTTTTAGCAGAGAAAAGGCACGTCCGCTAGTCTCTGCAGAGTTTTTCCGTAGAACGACAGATTTCCATTGATATTTTTCGACTCCTAGGTGGCAACCTAGACCTAAAATTGCCGCGAGCCAGACGCTGACTCATTCATTTCGTGTCGTAAATCATCCCTATTGACCGCTCGCTCGGCATTGCCAACAATTTCAAACATATTATGAAATTTTACTCCATTGAAAGACACGAGGGAGCGGCGTAAGTGGCTCATGGTTTTTTCAATCAAAGTGCTCTCTGAGTAACTTTTTTTTTCATTAACTTAAAATTGTACAACCACCCCTTACTGGGATGTCAATTACACTATTTGTAACTTTGTATTAACACTAGTTCTTAACCTAAGGGCCTAAAACTATTTTTTTAAGAATACATAAATTCTTCCATTCACGCCCTGTGTCTTTCTTTCTCCTGCGCTTTCTTTCTCCTGCGCTTTCTTTCTCCTGTGTCTTCGCTCAAATTGTGACAAAAATGAAACAAATTCCCCACTTTGCGTAATTTCCGCACTTTTTCAGTACTTCCGGACCGCCCTTAAAAATCAGTATTATTGCCCAACTTTCTAGGGAATTGTAGACACTCTGTCAGCACATCCTTTATTTTCTGTCCAGTCAGTGTTCGAAACTCACAGGCGCCTACGCGCCTAAGATATCGGTCATGGCGCGTAAAAAATAAAGTTTCTGCGCCAACTTGGCCCTTAAAAGTTTCCCCTACCACCCTCCCCCCCTCAGAAAATCCTAAATTATCTGTTTGGTGATTTATCGAAATCTCCTTTAAGTTACAGCTACTATTTTTGTAAGTAAAACATCTTGCGTCTAAATTTTCACTAATTGCGCCATAATATAGACAAAAAGTTAATTTGCCCCCTAAAAAATCTTCAATGGCCCCTAAAAATCAAGCTTCATGCGCCGCATGACTCCTAAAACTCAAAGGTGAGTTTCGACACTGTTTCCAGTTATCGTGCGACGGATAGGGAGACGATTCCATAAATCTAGCAACGGGCCGCGCTGCACGGGGTCGCCCATCGGTGATGGATAGGCAGCCCGGAGCACAACAGTGTCTCTCTGTATGCGTGCATCGGCGGAGCAGGAACAGGAGGAGCCGATGACGGGAATGGGCGCCGCCTCGCGCGTGGGCGGGGGCGGCGCGGGAGACAAAGACAGGTCAATCAATCAATGGAGCCTCCGCCGGGCGCGGGTGAGGGGGTAGAGGAGGGGGCTGGCAATCATTTTTGAGTTGTAAACGAAGGATGACGAATGCGTCCGATTGGAAATCAAACGCGGGCGGTCTTCGGCGAGGATCCCGCCTTTGTTCCTGGCGAGGGAAGGCGAGGTGTAAGCTGCCGTGCTGAGGAAAAACACCGTATGAACATTCCAGAGTTGCCAAATTTCTTCCGATAAAATGTTTATTTATGAGGAAAGTTATGAAGATTTTTCCTTGAAGTTTTCGGACAGTCTAGATCAAATTACGAGCAAAATTATCTGAAAAGTTGGAAGAAAAACATTAACAAATTTTCCTGAAAATTAGTGATTTGTCTAAGGAAATTTGGCAACGCCTGAAAGCTCATACGCCGTTTTTCCTTAGCAAGGCAGTAAAGGTGGCGAAATTTGAGTTACTGTCGTGTTGCGATGGATCATACAAAACACGGCGGTTAGGGCTTTGATCATACGTGTCCTCGGGATCGAATTCATAATCGTTCCTTAGATGTCAGGACAGTCTTAAGCAGGGTGGCATGAAACGTAAGAAAGAAATGAAAGATTGGGAATTTCGATGAGGTATTTCTTTCATGAGGCTGTGAAATATTTCATATTTTTCAGGGGCTAGAGGATGCGACCCGCATTCAAATATACATAAATAGAAGAAAGTCACGACTTTTTCATTTTGCGAAACATGAAAAGGAACAGGTATTTTTCAATGTCTTTCATAAATTACTTAAATTTCATGAAACATTTCGCGTAAAATTACAGGAGTTATTTTTCATGAAGTTTTGCTACCCTGTTCTTAAGCTGTAGCAGTTACACTCATGGTCTTAATGGCTAACGAACGACTATGAATACGACCCTTAAACAGGATTGCATGAGTAAAATGAAAAATCTGAAAGATTGGCGAGATTTTAAAGACAAATATGAAAAATACACGAGACAGACTTTCAGGGGCTGACAAGGGGAGTCTACGAAGTGACATCCTGGGATTGGGTTCATTTTGCTTCTACACGAAGAAAAGACAAATCTAGCCGCCACCTCCCAACCGTTCTCGAGATATCGATTTTTAAAGTTACGATTTTTGCACGTTTCCGCGCGGAGTTCCGGCGAGTAAACTGAGCGCCGGCAAGCTGCACGAAGTGCGATGTCTAACTACCGACGACAACACGATAGGAACTCGAATTTCGCCACCCTTACTGCCGTGCTGCGTTGATATTACTTTTGAGATGACAGCGTGAAAACGGAATAATCGAAAAATCAAGAGAGGCGGTTTTAACCGAGCATATCACATTTATTTCACACAGCGGGTAACAATGAAAAAGCTAGACATGATAATTGATTCACATCACTCATAAAATAATTACTTGCGCGCAACAATCTGGTAACAAATGTCTTGATTCACTATCAGAAATACTAAAATTAAGGTAAAATACTAAAATTTAAATACTGTGCGCTTGTTTCTACAAGCGCACAGTAATTTGGTAACAAATGGCTCACTTCACTGTCTAAAATACTTAAATTAAGTAGAAATATGATCACTCGTCGATGATAGATTCAAATTAAAATCATTACTCGCACCTCAAATCGTCACAACTCGACTGAACAGCTTTTTGAGAAATAAAA
The DNA here is from genome assembly GCF_001854935.1 of Bemisia tabaci. Lineage (NCBI taxonomy): Eukaryota > Metazoa > Arthropoda > Insecta > Hemiptera > Aleyrodidae > Bemisia > Bemisia tabaci. The sequence continues at coordinate 1,197,307 of NW_017547239.1, forward strand.
TGATAAAATATAAGACATTTCAAAATTATGGAAAACTTAAAGAGAACAAAAGAATAGTTACCCAATATAAAAAGAATAAAACTTAGTCTTAAAAAAAATAATAACAAAAAGTTGAATGATGTGAGAGTAAATGCGAACAGCACTCTCTTAGTGATGTTCATTATGCAATGCTCTTATATTGGTTCTATAATCTTATACCTTCAAGCATTACAGTGATGCTAAAAAAAATAACTATCGCCTATTTGCTCGCACTTGCTACTTGGAAAGTGCGGCTCTCATCAGTTGCAATAACATGAAATCATGAGAGATGTTGTACACAAAAGGGACCGAAAACCTTTGAAAATATTTATCATATTTTTCAGGAAGACGAGATCAAACTGGTATAGTAGCAGTGGTAGTATTTATTCATTTTAAAGAAAAAGCTAAGTATTTATTTAAATGAAAATACTAAATATTTACTTTAAAGAGGTTTGTCAGATTCCTCAAAGAAAGTAGGCGAATGTTGAGACCTTCGAAAAAAAATAGATTAGGAAAATATTTAAAACTAGCTTATTTTTTCCATGATAAAATTCATTAAGAGGCTTGGAGGACAAGACGCATACGTCGTTAAGAATTGTGGAGTGAAATTCTGTGCCAGAGTTTACACAACGCCAAAAAACCCCGAGTGATATGAATGCGGAGCGGAATCTCTTCTCCTTACGGAGTGACTTGCATATTTCCGGATCGAGATCTACTTTTTTTGCGAGTGGCATAGGCTTTAAGGTGCTAATTTCACTTTGCAGTCATGTTACTCGNGGGGGGGGGGGGGGTACATGTATAGACTCCGGCACCGATGTTTACTCCTCAATTTAGAACTGTGTAAGTGCAGTTTTTGAAAAATTGAGATGATAAGATTTGAACTAAAAGTATTCTCAAAATATATTCTGTGAAATGTATACTGCTATAATCCAACTTTCAAGAATCGAAAAATGAGTTTCAACTATCTTTCTACGGTAAGGCTCCATGAAGTTTTAAAACTTTAAGCACGAGTTTCTCAAAATGGCAAAATCTGTACTCATACGTCTTTTCCGCCAAACCCCTCATGTTCCTCAGCATGCATTTCTACAAGTCTTATTTATTAAGAAAATCACCAAAGACAGTGAAAGTTACAATCTCTACCTCAAAGTTATCACGTGATCTATAAAATACAAGACGCGGCCAACAAAAAAGTATTTAACTCTTAACTCTAGCATCAGTACATCAATAATAATTATATATTATTGTCCATGGAAGACGCGGATTACAGGTTTGGTCGGTTGGTAAAGCGGGCGCGTTGACACTTATTTTCACACGATCTTCACTGCGGCTTTGTGAACAACTTCAGGATTCTCGATATCTGCTTTGCTCTGTATGATTTTCAGTTCTCTATCATGCTTGGAGCCCTCGCCTCCACCCAATGCTGAAAATGTATGGTTTATTACTTGAGAGACGCTTCAAAATAAGACATCATATGCGAGTTTGATGCGCGAAACAATGGATACAACTATTACAGCTTCTGAGTACCCGCTTTTGCCTATCTTCTCAATTGAAGGCAAATCATACGCTGCTAACGCACGAACACTTCCCATCTCGCAAGGATCAACGGAAAGAGATCAACTGGTTAAGTGTAGGAGCTACGAATTGCGAACACTTACACTCAGTTTTAATGTATTCGTCTACTTTCATACGATGAATAATTATATTTAATCAAAATCGAATAAAATTTTAAAGTCGTTTAGACGAGTCAAAACGACGTTAGTTACAGGAGCGGCTTTAAAACGGATTCAATGAGTATTTTTTCCCGGATTTTTTACTAAAACAACTGGTAAAAAACAATAAAGTTTAATATGCACATTGCACCCTGTAATGCAATTCAATAAGATAATAAAAAGTATGCCAAATTACTATAGCTAGCAAGTTAGTATAGCCAGTAAACATCAAAGTAAGCACCTTTGGCATTATCATTTATTATCTCGTTGCATTAAAAAACATTTTTTGCAATCGGGTACCCGATTTAATCCAGAAAAATAAATTTTCAACAGGTTTAAGCAGACAATTTCAGTCCAAAATTTATTTTGACTGCATCGCAATGAATCAATCAACTGACAATTATTATGGTTGAGGCTCTATAATGTGAGCAGCACAACAGAATTTACACTTCGTTCTTCTGGTGGCAATTTGTCAAAGAGCGGACGCTTTTCCGCTCAGACTCTTCCAAGTCCATGTTCTCACGTTTCTGAGCCCATTTTCTCACGTTTCTGAGTCCATTTTCTCACGTTTCTGCAGAGTCCATTTTCTCACGTTTTTGAGCCCATTTTCTCACGTTTCTGAGTCCATTTTCTCGCGTTTCTGAGTTCATTTTCTCACGTTTCTGAGTCCATTTCCCCAAACTTCAAATCGACATTTATACCTGCGGCTCCCGGCAAAATTGTTCACGAGGAAAAGCCGAGTTCCTCAAAGTAAAAGCTTCCAACTGTCGCCAAGGAGCTAGTAATCTTCGTCTCTGAAACTAATAATGAGAGAAGCGGAAAGAAAACGATAAAACCCGAACTTACATTCAACATACTCGTTGGTCCTTTTCAAGACAGCCTGGACGGTGGACGTTGCTTTCTCGAGGGCCGTCGGGAGATCGGACCTGTGGAACCAGGCTAAGAACAACGCCGCGAAGAGGTCTCCGGTCCCCGTGAAGTGCCCGCTGATCTTGGGGATATTGATTTCGGCCGTCGTGGTTCGAGCCCCGGCTCCGTCTGAAAATTAATTGCCGATTACTTCCCGGGGTGGAGACTGGCCGAGGTCAGTTTAATCTTCGCCGCTGCACTCGCCACCCCGCTGCCCGGGAGAGGGGAGGGGGGAGGGTGGATTATGACGTTGGATGATAGTTTAGTAAGCAGCTTACGAACGTCTGACAGAGGCTTACGCCGCACAATGGATCGAGTCAATAGGAAAGGTCGGACAAAATTCGGACATTTTAAAAGCTTATAACTCTCCGTTTTACAAAATTTTGAGGTTCTAAAAGTGGTTCCATTGGTTTCCTCGTAGAATTTTCTTTTAAAAGCACCCCTTGAAATTTAAAATGTGACGAAATAAACATCAAAATTTGCAGTTTTAGTTAAAAAGTCCATGTCAGACCGCTGTAATTGACTCGATCCACTGTGCGCCGATGCCTTTCATTTATAATCCAGATTCAGTCGGGGCCGGAATCGCTTCGATTATATCAATCGAGCCTCGTTTTCAGCGCCCGGGCACCTGTTGTCGAAACTACGTTGGGATTCCATTGGACCGGAAATCAGGGTCACATGAGGGAAGACATCATGGATGATTGGAGTGGAGAATTTGCAGGCAAATTTTTTATTGCCTCGTCTGAAAGTGCTAAAAGAGCAGATTTCACGGTATTTTTTACAATTTTTTTCTGATACGGGAAACAGTGTAATAATTGATTTAAAAGTGAGAGAATGCACCGCCTAGTGACGTCATCTGGCGGCATTTCCCAATTAAACACATATATTTTAGCAGATTAGATCAATTTGTCATATCTTCTCCAATAATGGAGAATTTGCAGGTGCTTGATATTTTATGAATTTCGTGTTTAAGTGGAAACTACTGAGTGAACTGAACACGAGGTACCCTCGAGTTCAGTTCACTCAATAGTTTCCACTGAAATACGAAATTCATTAAATTTCAGGTACCTGTAAATTCTCTATTTTCCGTGAAATATTCCATGGAATTTCACGAGGCTGAAAAAACACAAACTGATTGCAGTAGACGAACGAGTCTTCCGACAGTAAGTTAAATTTCTTTATCCAGCGTGCTTTATAAATCAGCATAAAGTTGAAAATCTCAATACAGAGGGAAAAAGCTCATATGAGTTCAATAAGCAAACCGCGTATCTCTTAGAGGAGAAAGTGTGTTCATATTAGCTTTTATCATCTATATGGAGATTTTCAGTTTTATGCTGATTTGTAATGCACGTTGGCTAAGAAATTCCGACCGAAACAATCATTTTAGCGGTGGGGTGTACTCTGCCGTGCTGAGGCAAAACGCCGTATGGACCTTCAGGCACTGCCAAATTTCTGTTGATAAAACACGAATTTTCGCGAAAACTTATGATTATTTTTCTTTCAATTTTTTGAATAATTTTGTTGGCAATTTCACTTGAAGTTTCTGAAGATTTCAAGGAAAAATATTCAAAAGTCTCCTGAAAAATAAAAATATTTATCGGTGGAAATTAGGCAACTCTCTAATGTTCGTACGGCGTTCCTTAGCGCGGAAGAACTGGTCCAAGAGCCAGACGATAGTTGGTGCCAAAATCGTGACACAAGACACAAGTTTTGACCGCTTAAATCTGCACCGACGCTGACACTGATAATCGTTGCCTGCCACGTGATGGCGCACGCTGCAATGTGGCAGACGACCATTTTCCGTGTCAGTGTATTTGAAGCTGGGCGAAAATTTTGAAAAGGGGACATTTCAGGATGGAAAAAGTAAAAAAATGATATATCGACGGAACTAAGGTGCAAATTTAGGCGATGTACCTGCTTTGGAGCTGCCATAAATGATGAGGTTGTCGGCGGCATCTTCGGTCGACGAAACAACCACCGTTTTGACTCCAAGCTCGTGAAGTTTACCGACGACGGAATAAAGGTCCTGTCTCGTCTCCACCGGCTGACCTGTCAGCAGCCTACGCAAAGTAAAATTCTCGTAAGCGCGGAATACTTCGAGGCGGAAAAAGTGAGAATTGAGAGATTTACGGCAATACAGCGCCCAGGTGTGGCACTGCGTTCATGATATTGGACTCCATGCTCACCTATATAATGATTGGCTGTTCATCACGTCGAAGATCTTGGACTCAGTAGAAAAACAAGGGGAAAAAACGGGAAACAAGGCTAGAATACACAATTTTAAAAAAAAACCGAGACGTTTCGACTCAACACTGAGTCATTTTCAGTCGGAAATGTTATAATAAAAATTTAAAAAACTATGAAAAACCTGAGCCCTATGCATGGTGGTGGCCGGGATCTGAGGGGGAAAAAAATTCAATTCATTTACTGAGCAACTAAGCTAACATGGCGGGAACGCTTACAGTATCACGCAGGAAGGAAGGCGCATCGAACCGAAGCCACTCCGGCGCTGTACACATTCAGGGTTAGCCCGATTTATTGGCAAACATGTTCAGCTTTTGCCTGCAATTGTTCTGTAATATTGTTTTATTATGTTTGATGTGCTCAAGGTGATTTTTGTGGGATTTCATGCGGAAAATGTCCGATTCGATGGATGTATCTCTCAAGGTCAACACCGCTTCCAATTTGGGCGATTCCCCTTCTATGTCAAAAATACAACCCACCCAGCAACGAGTCTGATCATGTTTCCTTGAGAGATACACCGCAAAACTGCCGTGCTTAGGAAGAACGCCGTATGAGCCTTCAGACGTTGCCAAATTTCCTCCGATAAAAACCGAATTTACTTGAAAAATTGTGAATATTTTTTTCCAAAATTTTCAGACAATTTTGTTTGCAATTTGATCAAAAATATCTGAAAATTTCAAGGGAAAATGCGCTTAAATTGCGGCAAAAGTACATGTTTTATCGAGGGAATTTTGGCAGCTCTCGAAAGTTCATTCAGCATTCTTCCTTCGAACGGCAGTATATAAGGCTAGAGTACCTATACAGACCGAGTATGGTCATTTTTGTTCCGGTTTTGCGTAGGTCGGCGATTTTCCTTCCCACGGCAAAAAAACTCGTCCGAGTTAGCATCGTAGTCCAATACGGAAGAGGACACCATTCAATACAACACACCGCAAAACTGCCGTGCTAAGGAAGAACGCCGTACGAGCCTTCAAACTTTGCCAAATTTCCTTCGATAAAAACCGAATTTACTTGCAAAATTGTGAATATTTTTTTCCAATATTTTCAGACGATTTTGTTTGCAATTTGATCAAAAATGTCTAAAAAATTCAGGGGAATGTATGCTTAAATTGCGTCCAAAAAACACGACTTATCAAGGGAAATTTGACAGCTCTCGAAAGTTCATAGGCGTTCTTCCTTAGCACGGCTTCCTTAGAAAACTCGTCCGAGTTAGCATATGAGTCCAATACTTCCATGCTAAGGAAAAACGCCGTATGAACCTTCAGACGTTGCCAAATTTTCATTCATAAAATACGAATTTCTTGGCAAACTTATGAATATTTTTCTTCCAATTTTTCAGATAACGTTGTTCGCGCCATTTCACCTAAAGTTCCTGAAAATTCCAAGGAAAAATGATCTTAACTTTCCTCGAATATAAACATTTTATCGAAGGAAATTTGGTAACTTTCAAATGTTCGTACGGCGTTCTTCCTTAGCACGGCAGAATAAGGAAGAGAACACCATTCAATACGAAACCATGAATGGAAACGACACAATAAGGAAAGTTGAAAAAAAGCCTTACTGCGCCTCGAAGCTGTTGGGAGTTACGATGTCGGCAATGGGCACGATTAGGGTCCTATAAATATCTTTCAGCTCCTCGGGAACGTACATTCTACCGTTATCTCCCATCACCGGATCGCAAACTGGAAAAAAAGATGGCAGTTGTTTAAGGCGGCCCGGTAAAAGACGGGGCTTAAATTCAAATCAAGGATCGAAATCTGGGAATGGACCCATATTCGACGGTGCACGGTACAAATTCAATAACTTGAGGATAAGATGAGAATACTGAACGGTAAATTTGCTTCCCTTATTTTCCTATCGCTATCGCGAGCGTGGGAGGCGCGCTTTTCTCGGCAAGAGACAACATAAATATTGAAGAGGGCCGCTTTCCGTTCTCTAATCCTGCTGGGCATAGCTTTCTGCGTGGAAGTTTGAAGACGGACGGAAGAATAGAGTTAAATATGTACTTCGGATGGGGGGATTAAATGAAGTTTTGGGGATTCTGAGAGAAATTTGTTTTAAGTTGAAAAATTAGATGGAGTCATTTGACGCCAATGAAAGTCTTATTCGAATTTTGAGGGGGCACGTGATCTTGCATGCATTTTTTGTTGCGATTGATGAGGATCGAGGTTGCAATGCAATAGTAACCAGTTATTCTGAATGATTAAGAAGAAAATTGCACAGATTTGGATTTCAAAAAAAAACTTAAGTTTATGAAAAACGTTTCTAAACTAACGAGTCCCATTTTCAGTTCTTATTTTTACGGTGAAAACCTGGCATTTCTAAGAAAATCAGTATTAAACTATCTCTGGCTAAATTCTTCTTGTTTTCATATAGACTCAGTAAGACTGAACAATCTTTAATTTGATGGTGTAAATAAATGCATATATTTTTGGCAATCTTATTTCCACATTCTAATGAATATAATTTATTCTTAGTTCACTTGAAAAAATGAGACAGTGCACAAAATGTGAAAATGCCATTCCAGGTTTTTAAAAACCCATGACTTTTCCAAGATATCTAGGTTTTCTGAGATTGTCACCGTCCTACCTTCCCTCTTTTTTCCAACAAGCGCCAAACATTGTGAAAACAAAACAGCGGAAGACCACCGTTTTCCAAGAAAAAAGATTCGCAGGAATAAAACGTTAAAGGAGAAAGACGTCTTAAACGCGTAGCACGAGAACGGCGCTAGATAGGTTTACGTATAGTTCTCGCGAGGAGCACATTGAAGAAGAAAAACGTCTCCGCGCTAGTTTTCCTTATGGCCTAAACAGTTCAGCTCAACTGAATCGATGGATGCTAAAAACCGCACAAGCCCTTCATCTGATGAGCCCTACAATACAGACAATCTCGTCCAAATTAGAGATCATCAAGAAAAGGACTTCTTACGTTTTAAAATCCACCAATTCGCCCTATACGGTTCAGCTCAACTGAATCGGTGGATGTTAAAACCCGCACATGTCCTTCATCTGATGAGCCCTGGGATGAAGACAATCTAATGGAACTCACGGCTCATAAAAAAAAATGAATTGTTGCGAATAAAAGTTTGTGGAAGTCGAATCCCTTGGAGAGGGAGGAAAAATCCGACGAAACTTAGGTGCTTCGTTTGACTGATCTTTGACGGAGAGAGAGGTCGTAAAGAGGGAGAGGGAGGGAGGAGGAGGGGAGATGGAGGACTGTTTGGTGAGATAACTTCAGGATTAAAAGATATGGGTGAAAAAATTTGATGCGCCCGTTTTGTGTTATGTTCGGTTTGAAGGACTTCGTTTAAAAAGTTAAAACACTACTAAGCAAAAAAAACGCCTTCAATCTCATTTGATACCGCAACACTCAATCCGATGGCTGAAGTGCGACACCACGTATCTTCACTGCGGTGTTTCAAAATCTCCGCACCTAGTTTATTTTTTCGAAGCGAAACAAATGTAAACAGAATATTCTACTGACAGAGAAAAAAAATCAAGGAAGTTTTCAAGAAATTACATTGACTAGTTTTCCAAGGAAAACATAGAGTATGAAGTCACAAACGGAGTTGAGTGGTTTCGCACTCTGACCATCGATATACATGGAGTTGGTGTAAAAGCTTTGAAAGGTATGAATGATTTCAACTGAAACCGATCTTAAAATATATTTAGTAAAAAATTCACTTCTAAAATCTAACTTTTAAACATCAAAAAGCGCATTAGAACTGTCATTCCGTCATTAAACTCCTTGTTTTGAAACTACCGTGCGCTGTGTATTAATTTACTGAGATATCGCGCTTTGAAAAGTCAGATAATGACGTCATCCGCCGCGGCAGTGACACCCCTGATTTCTTCCACCTTCCACCATCCGAGTTTCACGGAAAAAGAGAGTTTAGGGATGGTACCTGCGCGGAAGGTCCCAGCCTTAACCAGGTAGGATGCCTTAAAGGATGCCTGTCATTCTTATTGTTGGTATGTTGGAGTGCCTTAATTTTCGTATAATACTGTACAACACCTCTGTTGTGAAATAGTGAAGCGCCGTGCGCGTGGCACGTGGCACGCTGCAGCGCGGCCAGCCAGCCAGCACGGAACGCGCATTGGCGCCTACAAACCTAAGGGATACCTCAAGAATTGCGCAATGCGTGAAGTATCTGCTTAGGTTTGTAGGCGCCAGTGCGCGTTTCGTGCTGGCGGCACATCGCATCACTCCGCTTTATGCTAGGGCCTATTACTTAAACTCGCGGAGTCAGCGTTTTCCAACTCATGATTTTTATATGTTTGCACACTCTGCATGGATTACTTTAATTTAAATTGATGAAAAAATATTTACATGAAAGGAAAATTTAATTTGTTTTGTGAATATTAAGGTGTTTGCTTGTCGTATTTAATGATTTTCAAAGCACAATAATATTTTCTTTTATATTTTGTGCTTTTACTGTAGTGCAGCGTGGTGTGAGCGCAACCAAACGCTCAAAATAGGACGTATTTGACTCTGAAAGATCAATGTACAAATGGGCTAAAACCGAAGATTGCGTGCTTCTCGATTTTTTCCCTCTTTTATTCATTTGTGCATAGTTTCTTTCAACACAACTGCTGCTCATTGATTTTAATATCGATGCCATCGCTTGGAAAAGGTTTTACAAATATTTGCCACGTTTTAAAAATGTAAATGTTTTTAAAATAAAGTGATATTTTCATTTTAAAAAAAGTATTTATAAGGTTTATTTTTCATCGAAAATTTTAAGGATGGAAATGAAACCAAATATTCACCCATGACAATTTAAAAAGATTGATCAAAAGAAGGAAATAACATTTCATTTAAAAAGATGAGTTACCACAACAACTCTTCCGTCCCCCTCAATTTTCTCATTTCATTATTGTCAATATAATTTTACATACGGACTACAATATGACACTTGGACCAAGTCACTGTTGCTTATAGGTGAAATTGCTTCACCTCATACCCCATATGGGCAGGCCCGGCGCGGGTAAAGCCCAAACCTACCTGCTTCAGAGTTCAGCCCTACTTGGTAAGGGCTAGACCCTGTCCAGTTGGGGCAGGACCCTGCCCGCGCAGAGTCTGCCTCTGTGGGGTATGAGGTGAAGCAATTCTAGGGCCTAGCCTTAATCTCATTTTTTCCGTGTTGAGTAACGAAAGCAAATGTGTCTCCCTGACTGATAAAACTAAGTTGGGAGAAACCACAGGTGTCACTACCGCGGTGGATAACGCCATAAACTGAATTTTTCAAACCGCGATATCTCGGTTAATGTTGAACACAGAAAGATGCTGTTTGGACAGATTTTACTTTTAGCTAATCTACAAGAATCAAACATCGAAACACAATTCTGTGACCAGCTCAACTCCCATTTACGCGGGAAAATTGTGCAACATTGAAATACAGCTACGCTCATTCGTGAGGGAAGCTGCGTTTTGAGAAATTCTGTTTTTCTAAGGGAAAGCGCCGTATGAACCTTCAGGCGCTCCCAAATTTCCTATAACAAAACTCAAATTTCACGGTAAAGTTATGAATATTTTTCTTCCCATTTTTAGGATGATTCTGTTCGCAATTTTACCGAAAGCTCCGTAAAATTTCAAGAAAAAACATTCATAACTTTCCTCATGAATTCTACTGGAGGAAATTAGATAACTCTCAAATGTTCATACGGCGTTTTTCCTTGGCACGGCAGTATCATGGACGAGCCCGTTTCTGCCGTGCTAAGGAAAAACGCCGTATGAGCCTTCAGACCTTGCCAGGTTTCCTCCGATAAAGACCGAATTTACCGGGAAAATTGTGAATATTATTTTCCAAAATTTTCAAACAATTTCATACGCAATTTGATCTAAAATATCTGAAAATTTCAAGGAAAAGTATGCATGAATGTTGTCAATTACATGTTTTATCAAGGGAAATTTGGCAACTCTCGAATGTTCATACGGCAATTCTCCTTAGTATGGCAGTATTGTAATTCGCATGAAACGTACTCGGAGAAAAAAACTTCGTGCGTGGGACCCGAAGTTGAAGTCATATGGATCTTTGAAGTTTTCGGATCCCGCATCTAAAAACTTGAGGTCCAGCTGCCGAAGTTCGGGCTAGACATCTGAAGTACTTCGACCTATACCGAAGGGCTCGGGTCACACATCTGAAGTACTCCGGTACATACCGAAGTGCCTTGATGTCTGACCCGAACTTCAGCAGCTCGACCTCAAGTTTTCGGATGCGTGATCAGAAAACTTCAGAGATCCATATGACCTTAACGGATTCGAGGAAAAATGTGCATGAATGTCGTCAAAAATACATGCTTCATCGAGGGAAATTCGGCAACTCTCGAATGTTCATACGGCGTTTTCCCTCAGTATGGTAGTTTTCCCGGCGGACGACGAGACCGCACACGAACAGAGATAAAATATCGCGTCGAGGTAATTCATCCGATGGACCTAATCGCGGGGGCCACGATGTCAGCCGCAATGGAAGCCGGCGCGGGGGTTAAATCCGTCATCGGCGTTATTAGCGGCCTCGTTAGGCCCGGCGTTATTAGATTCGGGACTGCGGTCTCCGTCCCTGTCCCTGCGTCCCTGTTTCAGCGGCGCTGGGCGGCGGCGGTAATCTCGGCGTTTTGATGGGTTATTGATTCCAGTGTCGCGCCGAGCCGCGTCGATTCTTCGACCCTCTCGAAAAAACCAGATCGATACGACCCTATCTTAGCGATGCTAATAATCGATCACGACAATGCGATAATCGAACCGCTGACCTCGTCGTGTGGTCGTATGCGTGTGTCCCCTCGAACGAGCCCTCAGTGCCCGGTCCTCACGTCCACAGAGCGGCCATGTACTGCCGTTTTCAGGAAAAACGCCGTATGAGCCTTCACACGTTGCCACACTTCCTTCGATGCAAACTGAATTTACTGGAAAAAATCTAAATATTTTCCCCCAATTTTTCCGACAGTGTAGATGTTACATGGTGTGAGGAATTGACGATTTGACTGTTGATTCTTATGTAAAAGTTCGCGAGAAACACGATGGTGCCACTGGTTTTCTCTGAGATCATCCTCCAAGCTCAAAAACAGCTCTTGAGTTGAGGCCAAAATGGAGGGAATACCCCACGCTATCCTGAGAGTCCACCTCTACATCAAGTCAAACTCTCCATGCAAAGATAAGGAGCAAATACATTGACAAGGCTGCCACTTTATTTGGGGACTCTAAAACTGAAATCACGGCAACCCTGCTAATGTATTTGCTCCCTATCTAAGCATGGAGAGTTTGTCTTGATGTGGACGTGGCCGACTCTTAGGATAGCGTGGCATATCCCCTCCATTTTGGCCTCAATTTGAGAGCTTTTTTTGAGCTTGGGAGTTGATTTCAGAGAAAACCAGTGGCACCATCGTGTCTCTCGCAAACTTTTCCATAAGAATTAATAGTCAAATCGCAAATTCCTCACACATGCAACGTCTCCATTTCTGAAAATTTCAAGAAAAAATATAGGCACGTAATATTCTTTAAAAGTAAATATTTTATCAGGGAAGATTTGGCAACGTCTAAAAGGTCAGACGACAATTTTCCGTAGCACTACGAGGCCGCTCGATGGTGATCTCTACGGCGATTCGTCCCGTGTTCGGACTGGCCTCTGATATACTGCATCGATTAAGTAAAAAAAATATTGACAGATTATAAAGTTTTGGCCAAAAAATAAGGACGATAGCCCCCACGCATGGGCCTAAAGAATCATTCTCGACCAAAAAAATCGCAAAATCAAAGACATGAAGGCATAACTCTTCTTGTAGAAAACCCGTTTCATTCAACACAGTTTCGAGCTGTGTTTCAAGTGCAAGGCTTTGTATCAATGAAAATCCTGCTTTCATTTCTCCGAATTTTGCAATTTGTTTGTAGTCCAGGCACCTGGTAAGTCTACCTGGAATTTTGGGTACTCAGGAGCGCGTAAGGTATCACGCTCAATTGAAGGCGTTTTCGAATCTTCTGTATTTACAGGACGAGATTTTCGAATTGTTTTGCATTATATTTTAGATTTGAGTACCCTTTATTATTTAGTTAAATTACTCCTGCTTCTCAATTTTTAATTATTCGACAAAAATTATCAATTTGCTATATACAATCCCGTCTTTAGCGCCCTTAAACTACGGTCGTAACGGTCGGAACTGCAGTAGCGGCACAGAAAAACCGAGAAACCACGCGGCGACGCTACTTAAATATTAAGCTTTCTCCAGCTAAGGCGCAAGGATACAACTATTTGAACTCTCCGGAACGCGTGAGGCATCACGTCTCAATTGAAGGCGTTTTCGAATCTTCTGTACTTACAGGACGAGATTTTTCGAATTGTTTTGCCACCATGCGTTTTTCAAACTATAAGTAATTAGCTATAGCTTAGCCAAAGCTTCAAGATTGAGGTTGCTAGATTTTTTTATCGCAGAGACGTTCATGATAACGTTTAACGCGCGATTTGAATCACGTAAAGCATTGAGTTTTCATGGGCGGGTGGTTTGAATTCTCGCATAAAGAATTATTAAATATCTTCGTTAGGAGTTGATTTCGGTAATTTTCGTTGTGCGCATCATGTTCTAAGTGAAATTTTGGTGAAGAAACATGTATCAGAATGCTGAAATTCGTACCTTGTCTAGTGGTCCATTCCGGGGTTTCTACACCACTACTATAAATCCTGTCTTGTCTTGAAAAGGGCAGTATCTGCGTGAATGTGTTTCCGGCAAAGCTCATACATTGCTACTGAATGTGAGTGACTTTCAACTAGAGTCCCTTTATACTGAGAGTCAAGACAACACCCCTTCATGGAGTCACAAACGGGAATAAAGATTACAGAAATCGAACGTTTTTCGTAATCTTTGATCGGCCCATTCTCAAATTCCTTTCTCCGTTCCCTCTCTCATTCCGTTTGTTCCTTGCCGAACCCATAATTCCCTGGTCCATTCCAGATTATAATCTTTGCAATCGGCGAAAATGTAATCTTTATTCCCGTTTGTGACACTGTGAAGGCCTAAAATACGGGAACCAATCAGAAATGGATTCACATTGTCTTGACTCTCAGTATAAATGGACTCTACTTTCAACCATTCGAACAACAATTTATGGCCGACGCAACTGACCCACTGACCCTACAAGGGGTCCTCCATTCATGAATGGAACCAGGAGAATCGAGATGCGCGGCAACATTTCACACAAGTCACCAAACTCACATCCACCATCGCGCCCAGGGCGACGTTGCCAAATCCCGAAAATTTCTCGATTCGTCCGGAAAAACTCCTATCTGCCAGAGGATTTTCCCGGGAGAAATGGCATTGCTGACAGAGCGGTAGATCACTGGGACGGAACTATGTGGCGACGCATAAAATATGTGACGAGAAGATAAAGACGGACAGGAAAAATAAATCCAAAAATAGACCCTTCTAAGGGGTGGTAGAGAAATGCGCGAAGGAAACGGCCTGCGTTCACGCTGGTGTCTTTGCGAGAAGATTCCTCAAGTCGTCTGGTGACAGGTGCGACCTAATATTTTAGGCAGAGGCGTGGCGTGCTTTGCGATATATCGATTGATCTGTCATTTAAACCTGTGGAAAAGGATCGAGTGGAGGGGTGTTCGACACAAACACCTTAATAATCGATTCTTTACCACAACCTCAATAGGAGAAATATCGATAATCGATCACTCACGCCTTGCCATTGAAGTTTTCGACCTTTGCGAGGAGACATATTTTCTTCCGTAACTGGAGACGAAATTCTGTTCGAATCAATCAGGGGTCGATCGTCAAACGAAGCATTTTGTGGCTACTTTAAATGATCTAAAGGCGAGATTTACCCCTACGTTGCGCCGCTACGGATTTTGTGTCTTTGAGAAGCAATAATTGAACGGTTTTTGTGAACACGGAAAAACATGGATTGCTAACTTAACAATTAAATTGTCAGAAAATATGTCCGACTAGTTTAAATCGTACATTTTACGATATTGGAGAGCTAATCTAACGACGAGGAGGGTTAAATTAGCATTTTTTTACTTTAAATTCTACATTGAAATTGAAACATGTCTGACACTTTTTTTAACCACAAAATTGTTAAATCAGCAATTTCATTTTTTTCCCGTAAAGAAAGGCGTAGCCGCAAAATTTTCAGAACTGGGTGGCAGCGCAACGGAGAGGTGAATCTACTACCTGAATTGATCAGCTTTGAAAAAAAACATACAAATAGACTTAAATGAAACATTGAAATAAGATTTCAAAGAGTTCATATTCGTCCAACCGTGCAAAAGAGGCAGTGAGAAAGTTGCAACGTCGCAAAGTAATGTAGGAATGTTTGTTACCTCGCGTCGATGATTTTTTTTTTTTTTTTTTTTTTTTTTTTTTTTTTTTTTATCCAGGACATTCCCCGTCTAACTTTATTCAAAAATTCGCGTCGATGATGAGAAAATGCGTAACTGCGCACGCGCTGGCTTGTAATATCAGCGGCGATCGTGATCTTCTGCCATTAAGTCGAAGCAATACTAGCGAAGGCGCATTGAGCAACTATTTCACCTCGGAAGTATTGCACAGTATCAAACGAAATTGAAGGCGCACTGATGATCGTAAATTATTGACTGGTAGCATTTCCGTGTAGAGTCCTCCTGATGGTACGATATGTGGCTCCTATTCGATTGATTTTTGTGAAACTTTACCAGCTGGCATTTTTTGACGGGAAGCTTTAATTTCAACTTAAATTTTCAAAATTCGGGAATCCAAGATGGTGGATGTGGCCTAAATTGCTATCTCGGCTACTGTTCAATCGATATTGGGGAAATGTGGTGCCAGGGAATATTGTTGAAGTAAAATTCAAAGATCCAAGAGCATGCTATCACGGCGTCTTCGAAATCGAGAAATCTATATTCTTCTTCTGTCCAGTTTGAAAATCAATGTACTCTCAACTAATGCAGATCTCGATATCGACATGTCCTTTAACTTTTTTTGTTGAAACTCCTTGTTTATTTATTGATGTATTTATTTTTTCAATCCTATCTCGGAGAAGTAAAATCAAAGTTAATGGTCCTTGTATTTCAGAATAAATAACGACTTAATCAGCCAAAGCACATAATGACAACTTAATTTGGGGAAATGCTACGACAAAACAAAGGATAAAACGAAAATCTTTGGTTGTATATTCCTTAATTTTGCTGCACTGGGCTGAGTCTGTTTACTTTGTAATCAGTCTCACAATCAGTCTCGCAATAACAGCGAATCAACAACTCATTTTCATTTATTTTTTTGGTTGATAATAATAATATAATCAATTTTGAAACGTTCTGGGGTTTATTTTTTTTATCCTCTGTTTTGTTGCAGCCATTCTCCAAGTAAAGTTTTCAGTTTACATTTTAGAGACGCAAACGCGCCAAAGCAAACTAATAATAAGAATGGTTATCAGTCAGATTGTGTCGGCACTATTTCAACTCTTTGGTCTTGTTTACCTACATCAAGGACTACACAATTTCTTATCCATTTATGTTTGTTTGAGGGTTCCTACTCATACCTACTTCTTTTTCCCTATTCAAAACGGGTTGTCTTTGAAAAATGTACTGAGTTTCGTGTGATCCCATTCCGTACGATCTATTTCGTTATGCATCGGAGCTCGACTATGTGCGCCGGTCCTGTTATCCTTCTTTTGACTGGATAGGCAATACGCATTCACTCTCGTTGAAATTAATGGTATGCCGTTTGCGGCACTGAGTTTGGAGTCTGTATTGAAAACAAGCCTACAGCACTTGAAATTTCTTCATCGGATTAAGGAACGTTTCAAAATTTCTTCTTCATGAGGATCTCCATGAAAAAGAGTCTAATTTTGTTTTAAAAAAAAAAAAAATCCCTTTCCCCTGTTTTCCTTTTTTATCTCCATGTGCACTAAAGTGTTTTGTTTTCCATTCAGGATTTTTTGTTTTTTTAAGATTTAATTCACTTCCATATTTGAAGGGAAAGAGCAGTAACAAATAAATGTAGTAAAATCATTACTAACGACAATGCTGAACACAAGTCATTGAGAGACAAATAGTATGTGGAGATTTGACTTACCATAAACCAGGTTAGGGTTAACCTTTCTTAGGTGACCGATGAGATCTGCAATCCTTGTTAAAAACGAGGAACTAAAAATGTATCCAGTCAGTACATGAGTATAAAAATCTAGGCCGTTTGCTTTGAGTCCTGAGATAATTTCGTCTGAAAAGCAAGGAGATTTATTATCATAATTTAATTGAAAACCAGGTGAGACTAACTAAGTACTTTAAATTTATTGTCAGAGACTATTTTGAATTATTGACTGTAAGATTTTCTTTTATCGCCTATTTCTTTTAAGATACTCTTATTTAAATAGTAGACTTCTTTTTGGTAATTTTTTTTTTTTTTTTAAATTAAAAAAAGAAAAACCTGAGCCATATGATTTAAATCTATTAAGGAAAGATAAAAGATAAAATTCTAGCCCTTTTAATAAAAATTCAGGGCTCAAGGATGTCTTCAAGATTTTTCGGTTGAGAGATTAAATAAATTGCAAAAACTGATTTTTCAGCAGGGGCTGTTTTTGGCACAAGGCAGGCCTTTTGTATGATAACTAAGTTTCGCAATATTTTGTGGTGATAACCACCATATCTCAATTAGATTGTTATCATTTTGATTCCGCTTCATTTTCTGTCTCCTGTATTTGTTGAGTAATGATGTAGATGCTTTGCATGGCTCTTTTCAAGCTCCTAAGTAATTCAACAAGAGTATTTACCCATCTTGTGTGTTCATTATTTATTGTTGTTGATTACAACACATTGTAACACATTTGTGCGACACATTACAATTTTATGTGGAACTTCTGATTCAGATGAAATATGGTAGTCATATCATGTCCTTCAGCAAAGTCTTTCCTAAATAAGCAGCTAAAATCCTCAAAGTTAAAAAAAAAAATCTCAGCCAGAATGCTTTATTAGGCTTCTCTCGTAATTATTTAGATCAAAAATTGAAAAACCACGAATCATAAATCAGATAAGAATGGAAAGTCCCTTACCTAAATCGGATTCTTTTAAAATTTGTCCCTTCCTGATGACTTTGTAACCAGAATGATTTGAGAAGCTGACAGAGTTCAGGGGATCAACCTCAAAACCCAACAACTGTAACAAAAATAAGAAAACAAGAATTATTACCTATGAGTGTTTTCAAAAGGTATGCTCATTCTTGAGATGCAAATTAAAAAATTAACACTGAAAAACTACTAACTTCTTTCATTTTTTAATACCTACTTTATTTTCTGGAGTTCTGTCAGTTCTTTTCCGGATTTAAAATATACTTACCTATTAATTAAAACCAAAAATATAGAGCAAAGCTATCTTTTTAACCCTTTTCAATGCATTTCAACACAGGCTATAATTTTCTGAAGAGGTTAATACTACTTCTGTAATAGAAGATAATTTAATTTGCATGGACGTAGGGAATACTTGAGTGTACGAGCCCTAGCTTACGCATCCCTTGGGGACTGTCTTTGACAAAATACTTATGTTTTATTTTCTGACAAGAAAAAAAGAAAAAGGAAATGGAAGATTAGTAATATTGTTTGTTCGGCGCATACTTTTGACAATGAGGTAGAATGAGGACATTTTCCATGAATACGGAAGTTTTGAGGCTGAGATTGCAGCTGATATTTGCTTCCGAGAATTTTCTCCATCTCTGCAGCAGTTTTTTTAACAAGTTAACAATATTTTGCTGGACAAAACTTCCCCTCTATTTTAGTTAAGAGAACTTACAACTCGCCATGAATTGAATTCGGGACCTCCCAATCATAAAGCAAACGCTACAACTACTACGCTACAGCAGGCCCACCAACAAATTAAAACATGCCCGCAAACAAAGAGCAAACTCCTGAGCTAACTAGTAGTGCACGTCAACATTTTAGATAGAAGCGTATTTTATATCTGGACCTGCAGTCATGCTGCGCCATGTGTGCTGCCTTTGTATTGTGTGATATGTGGTTCAATGCGAAGTAAATATCAGAGAATCGTCAGTCCCAACGAGTTAGCCTTATCTGATATGTGTATTGATTTTGATTTAGGGAGTACAGGTTAGCTACGCGTAGCTTATTAATAACTTGAGGCACGGGCTGGCATTGTCCGCTTTTAGTGTTGTTCAGCATGAGAGGATTATGCAGGACTACCCCTTGAGTTGAGCGTTGAGGCGAATGGACTAACCCCTCAGCCTATACTTTCTAGTGCAACTGCTCATGCAGCCCCTGTATCGGCGATGCTTAAGTGCTTACCCATCTTCACAATAAGTAAGCAAGTGCTACAAAAAGCATACATGTAATGTATTTGAGCTTACTGCAACAGAACTTGGGATACTTGGCCTGAGGAATCATAACAACAACAAATGTGATGAATTTACCTGAAGCGGGAAAGTTGCGCTTTTGTTTCCAACATATCCAGAAACGACATGACTTTGAATTGATAAAACACGCAAATTACTTTGAGACATCGTACTTATGGAATAAAGAAAATTACAGGTCACACCAGAATCAAAGACAATTTAAGAGTTAATTTACTGCAAAGAGAGTGCATGAAGTGCAGGGAATAAGTTCAAGGATTCAAGTCAACTTCACAGAAAATTACACGCCTTACATTTCATACTTGGACACTGGAATGAAGAGCTTCTTGTTGAGCTTCACGCGATGTGTCTAATCAGACTGTTATCACATTAATTGAAATAAAAGACAAACAAATAACGAAGATAAGAAGAGGGTGTTTAGTGATAGCACGAAAATAAATTGGTTAGGTTTGGTATCAGCTGACTGTATATCAACAAAACTTTAGTTCGCAATTCGCCCGCTCTTGCGCCACCGTACGTTCTGACGATGTACCGCGGGAAGTGGCACTCTCGTTTTCAGGAAAAATAAGTACCGAAGTAATTCATGTACTACTTAAGTAATACTAATTTTGATTGTATTATACTCCTTTCTTTTCGTTTTATTTATATATTGCAGCAATGCAACGAGCAAATATTGAAACCTTTTTCCCGATGCAGGTGAAAAAAGACTTCACACTTCTACAGCTTCGTGTTGCTCTCACCTGAAAATTTCCGTTCAATAAAAAGATTCTCAGGTTTTGACTTTACTTATTTATGTTTTTCATGTGTACAGCTAGAAACTAGAAAGCACAACTCGAAAAGGAATGGGGAAACAACTTTTGAAAGGCTCATTTCCACACCACCTTAGGAGAGTCCGATCAGGAAAATGATACGGTACTGCTCCTGGAGGTAGAGCTTTCGGCGCATTTTTTTTTTTAACGTGGTGTCGCCATGAGCCCTAATCCACGGGGGAGGGGGAGGGGGGGACAAAATAGCACACTTACCAACGCTGACGCAGCTCCAACTTCCTCTGTTCCTTGCCGTTTAAAAGCAGCTCTGCTCGTGAGACGGAAGTAGTGCCCACTAAAACTGATTAACGATTATAACCCTTATCTAGCAATGAGGCGAAGTAAAACGGTATCTTACCTTCGGTTGCGGGAACAGCATGAAACGGAAGAAAAAAAAAAAAACCAAAAAAAAAAAAAAAAAAAAAAAAAAAAAAACGGACGATCCCGGTACGACGATCCCGGTACGACGATCCCGGTACGACGATCCTGGTACGACGATCCTGGTACGACGATCCCGTTACGATGACGGCCTCCCCCAACCCCGGCTTCCGGCCCCCAGGTTCCTTTCCCACCTCCTCCCTTTTTTTTTTTTTTTTTTTTTTTTTTTTTTTTTTTTTTTTTT
>NW_017547239.1:1218084-1330003 GCF_001854935.1 Bemisia tabaci
CCCCCCCTCTCCCCGGGAGCCCCCCTAGGAAACCCTAACCCGCGATGCCGCACCAACCCCACGTACCCCCCTTTCCCCGGGACTCTCCCCCCTGGGAATCCTCAATCAGCGATACTTCCCAACCCTACGAACCCCCCTTCCCTGGGAACCTCCCCCCTCAGCGATTCCTCCCCCCAAAGCCCGTTTCTTCAGCCGCATCTGAAACAAACAAGGCAAATCAAGAATTATTAGCATGATTAGCAACAGGTGACAAAACTGGCTTCTAAGTTTCTATTTAATCCCTCATCCACGTTGTTAAAAGTTCTGTTCTATGATCATCAGTGGCTTGGCGTGCTTTGCGATATATTGATTGTTATGCCACTTAAACCTATGGAAAAGGATCGATAAACAGGGTGTTCGTAGCGAACACCTTCATAATCGATTCTTTACCGTAGGTTTGAATGGCATATCAATCGATATGCCGCAATTCATGCCACGCCCCTGATTATTAAGCTGGACTTATGGATGCTAAAGAGATTTGCATGCAACATACTTCCTTTTAGCGTGCATAGGTCCGAGGTCCGATATCCTTTTGTCCATTTATCTCTTGTCAAAATTCTAGTCAAGGCACCATGCCAAAATGTATCAAATCTTAGGTATTACTTTTTCAAATTAAAATTGCCGTTCCGTGTTGCTTTTTGACTATACCCTGCAGCATTAATTGCAGAAAAGTGGTAAAATAGTGCTGCATCCACACTATTTTGCGGGGGAAACGAGACCAAAGAGAACTTTTTGATTTCTTTTTTTTTTCGAACTTTTTGGCCTTGTTTTCCCAGCAAAATTGTGTGGACGCAGCACTATTGTACCATTTGGCCTATTTTACTATTAATTACTATTGTACCACCTCCTTACATACTGTCGCCCTTTTGACTTAAGGGCATAAATCTCAATTTCCACCTGAGCTCTATTTCGCATATAAAACCATGCTTTTTGAGGCTCATGCGGAAATCGAGATACGCCCTTACGCCAGAGGAGCGACAATGCGTCCGGGCTACGTTTCTTCGCGGTTTTATTTTTCTCGATAATTTCAAGTTTGCATTCATCTGTAGAGTAACTGGACTGCATTACGCGAAAAGACACTACTTTTTCTGGCTCACTTAGAAAATTTTTTGGCATTTATGTCTTTGCTACAATAAACCGAAAAAGCTGACTCCTTTCTACATGATTCAGTCTAATTACTTTCAGTTGAATGCAGTATTGTTCGATAGTATTACACGAGAGCCATGCAGAACTGAAAGAAATTGCAAATACTTTTCATCTCTTTCAACAACTGAGGGCATTCAAGTTAAGGATACGATAGAACAAATAGGTGCACGTTTTGGAGGGCACTACTTCCGTCTTCAATGGCTCATCATGCGGAGCATTTTCTTCGTTTTTTGCAGGCCTGAAACAAACTAAGAATAAAAAAAAAGAATGATTAGTTGGAGCTTAACCTAACTTGAAAATAAAAAATTTATTGGAGAATTAGTTTTGTTCATGTAAAATCAGCTATTCTTTTTTGACTTGTGCCATAGCTCCAATAATGGGGTTCTCATGTACATAAATATAATAAATAAATAAATAAATAAAATAAATTTGATAAAGCTGATACCCATCTCTTACTCTAATGCAAAATTAATAATTTATTTGGAATGTAATGAAGCTAATTTTTACTTTTGTCTTTTCTTTCGCTATTTGATAGGTAATTCGTCGCTTGGCTTACAGAAGGGCGTAACTACACATTGAGATGAGCCCGGAAAAGCATTGAATTGTATGAAAAGCAGGGTTCACTGCAGAGTGTAGTTACGCCCTAATGTCAGGTAGGCGATGATGTGAGCGACTAATAAAATTCATTTTACAGTGATTATAAATGATAAAAAAGTGATAAGTGATTAAAAATGTCTTAGTATTTCCTGCTAAATCATGCGAAAATCTACGATAGGGCGATTCGATGGACGCCATATTTTGTGTCAGAACGACATGCAATATATCGCATCAATTGGTCCCATTTTTTCAGCTACTCGTCATTTTTCTCCAATTTTGAGATCGCAATTTTGTTGTCAGGAGACTATAGCACTCACTTACCAATTTTAACAAAGAAATTCAACGGAATAAAGGCGTGGTTTTTTCGGAGAGAAAACATCGCATTCGATTCTGATATTGAATGCGATATTTACTCTGTAAAAAAACCACGCCTTTATTACGTTGAATTTCTTTGTTAAAATTGGTAAGCGAGTGCTTTAGTCTCTTGACAACAAAATTGCGATCTCAAAATTGGAGAAAAATGACGAGTAGCTAAAAAATGGAACCAGTTGATGCGATATATTGCATGCCGTTCTGACACAAAATATGGCGTCCATCGAATCACCTTAATATTTGCAACACCAAAAATAATGAATGTGAAATTCAATGATCAAAATGCGTTTAAAATTGCTTTCACTGTGAGCGTGCTAAATTATGCGAAAATCTATGTTTATATTTGCAACACTAAAAATAATTAATGCGAAATTCAATAATCAAAATGCGAGTAAAACAGCTTTCACTGTGAGCGCTTCGTTTCTTGCCGATCTGAAAAAAAAGATAAACAAAAGGAAATGAGGTAGTTTGAGGTTGACGGAATATAAAACGGAAAGTAAAACTAAGCTGATCAGTTTGAAAAACTGTTTTTCCTATCAGTCTGAAGCTATGGAAAAAGAGGAAAAGTAGTTTAAAGTATACAAGAAAAAACACTAAATAAAACGAGGTCTTTTTACTGTGTTTGTTTCATACTAATCTGATAAAAAATAAATGAAAGTAAAACACAGAGACTAGAGTTAATACTTTGTAGTTCTCTATATTTTGAATAAAGAAAAAAGAAAAAAAAAACACACACAGAGTAACTAAGACTAGTTTGTCATTTGAGAGATTAATAATTTGGAGCTATAAATTCTGAAAAAACACGTACGTGCATAGGGAAACTAATGGCACATACGTTGTTTTTAAACCGGGCCAGAAATTAAAGTTGCAAATTACAAAATGCAGTCCAATTTTCCATGTGATTAAAATGCTGAAAATCATCTAACCGCATCTCTCGTAAATTCTGAAGTGATTCATACAAATGAGAAAGAAAAGTAACTGTGAAGCTTTTGAAGAGGGGAAACATACGGCTTAAGGTGATTCGATGGACGCCATATTTTGTGACAGAACGGCATGCGATTTACCGCATCAATTGGTTCCATTTTTCAGCTACTAGCCCGTCATTTTCCTCCAATATTGAGATCATATTTCTTAATACTTTTGTAGTAGGCGAAATCTTGAATAAAACTAAAAAAATTGAGAACGCAATTCTGTTGTCAGGAGACTGAAGCACTCATACTTACCAATTTTAACAAAGAAATTCAACGTGATGAAGGCGTGGTTTTTTCAGAGGAAAAAAAACGCATTCGAGTGCAGTTTCGATATCAGTATCGAATGCGATGTTTTCTCTCTAAAAAAAACCACGCCTTTAATACGTTGAATTTCTTTGTTAAAATTGGTAAGTGAGTGCTTTATTAGTCTCCTGACAACAGAATTGCGATCTCAAATTTGGAGAAAAATGAAAAGTAGCTGAAAAAATAGAACCAATTGATGCGATATATCGCATGCCTTTCTGACACGAAATATGGCGTCCATCGAATGACCTTAAGAAGAGTTTAACAGTTAACAGACTTTACAGTTTAAAAACTTTATTTGTTTAAAATTTAATTTTTTTTAATTTCAAAAATTTTATCTTTCAAATTTTAGAAATAAAATTTTTACCTTTTAAATTTTAAAATTTTTATTTTTCAATTTGATTTTTATGTTAATATTTTACATCAGTTTTAACAATTTGTTCAGACTCAATAGATCAATAGTATATATATATTAAAAACATAGTAGTAGTGAGTATATAAAGAGTAGTATAGTAAGTAAATCAGTTTAGTAAGTATAGTAAGTACAGTAAGTAAATAAGTATAGTATGAGTAGTAAGTAAGTATATAGTTGTGGTAGTAGTAATATATGTGTACTTTTGACCTATTGAGTATGAATAGATTGGAAAAATGATGTGAAACATTAAAATAAAAATCAAATTGAAAAGTTAAAATCTTAAAATTTTAAAGTAAAAATTTAAATCTAAAATTTGAAAAAAAAATTTTGAAATGAAAAAAAAAATAAAAAAAAAGTTTTTAAATTGTAGAGGATATAAATTTTAAACATTAAATTTTGTGACAGTAGAAGTTATGAATAAGATATCATACGGTGTACTCACGGATTAGGACCTGCAGTATAAGTGTTGCAATTCCAGTATCCGACTGCACTACATCACTACACCACTAAAACACAACACAACATCACTGACCCACTGGCCTGCTCACCAATTGAACTACTTCACTTGATGAACCCAAACTGATTGAAATTAGGGGTTGGGGTTTCCCTTTTATAAGCTCGTATCCTGTTTGTCTGTATCCACCACAAACGATCCCATCCCCCCCCCCTCTCTTGCTGACCCCTCTCACAATCAGGGCGTATTCCAGAAACTTTTTCCTGTTTTCCAGTGGCGGGAAACCCGAACTTTACGGATTTTAGGAATGGGTGCAGCATCCCATCGTAAACATCATTAGTCAGGTGGTGCGTAGGGAGGGGTCCTTTGTTCCACTGCGAGGTGGATGATGGACCTCACGTGCGTCATTGTAATCAGGACATGGAAATCCCCTGTTTTGTTTCTTCGTCGGTCCGGTCAGGAAACCTCCAGGCTGCGAAACAATGAAAGAGGGTTAACTTTTGTGAACAGGAAAAAGAACACGGAAATAAATTATTTCGGAGACGTCCGTTATAGTGAAATAGCAAAAAATACTGAACTACAAAAAAAGAGAGGGGGGGGGGCAAAGAACAGAAAAAGTCTCTAAGTGAACTGCGTAGTGCGTAGTTCCACAAACAAAAGCGGTGCGTATCACGATAATATTGATATTATTTTTTGGTAAGGTATGGTATGAATATTTTTCATTGAAATATTTAGATAGTTTTGATGAAATCGCGATTAAAATTCATAAGCAAATGGAGAATTCGCAGGTGTCTGATATTTTCTGAATTTCGTATTTAAGTGGAAACTTACACAAGTTGAACACAGTGAACTGAACACAAGGATGCCCTTGGTTCATAAATTGAACAAATATTGGTAAAGATATGACAAAATAACCCAATCTGCTAAAATACATGTATTTAAATGGGAAATGCCGCCAGATGACGTCACTAGGTGGTGCATTTTCTCACTTTTAAATTTATTTTTACACTATTTCCTATCGCAGAAAATTTTTGTAAGAAATACTGCAAAATCAGCTCTTTAGGCACTTTCAGATGAAGCAATAAAAAACTTGCGTGCAAATTCTCCATTAGGAGGAAAAATCACAAATTTCCCATGAAATTTCCGTTTTATCACGTGAATTTTGGCAACGTCCGAGGGCTCATAAGACGTTCTCTCGCAAGACAGAGTTCGGTCTGACGGGATTTGAGTATCGATCTCAAACATTTTTTCTGCCGATTAATTTTTCCGGCTATCGATGAGAGACATTCTCCAGCTGAACCCGCTCTCCCTAGATCTGGGTGTCTACAGGTCCGGAAAACCCGGAGATGACTGCTATTTTTAGAGTGGCTTGGAAGCACTCATAATGCGTGGTTTTTTAAAGACAGCCTGGAAAGTATGCGCAATCTCTTGCGCATCAATTCTTAGTCCACCTGAGAGTTCGCCTTCAATTTCCCGCTTAAGGATGGAAACCTACCGGGAAGCTCCAATAGTTGTCTATTCTAAGAGAGCAAATTTATCTCACATAATAAGCTTCAATAGAGAATATGCAGGTGTCTTAAATTTTGTGATTTTCATCTTGAAAATTGAGTACGAGAATATCTTTGGTTTCTAAATCGAACAATTATTGGAGAACATATGGCAATGCATGTTCTCAATTTTTGGGTATTTTCCTCACCTCCTCATCCTCCTCCTTCTATTTTCTCTATCTCTTATTCTTATTCCTCTTTTTCTTCTCCCTTTTTTCAAGACGAGGGTATTTACCTATTTGCAAAGTATACCCGCCCTTACATAATCTTGCCTCACTAAGCCCGAACGTAATACATGTCATAGAGACAAATGAGGGGCTTGGAGGACGAGGCGCATGAGTGCAGTTTTTGCTATTTCGAGAAATACGTGTTTGAGGTTTCGGAATTACATGGATCCTTATGGCTGAAAAAAAGTTCAAACTGACTTTTTGATGCTTAAAAATTGGAATTTGGTAGCGAGTCTTCACAGAACATGCATTAGGACTTGTTTTACTTGAAATTATTAATATCTCAATTTTTTCAAAAACTGCACGTATGCGCCTCGTCCTCTAAGCCCCTCATATGAGGTCTTCCATCGTCTGAAGCCCCTAAAATAAGGGTTTTAATTCAGAAATGTCATTGAGAGTTATTTCAACTGGATTACATTTTGCGATGAGGAACCACTATTTCTGGCCGATTTTAGAAATAACATACGTGCCATTCGTTTCTCTATGCAGATATGTGCTTTTATGGGAGAGCCGTGGTTCCTTAATGCAAAATGTAATCCAAATTGTTACTCACAAATTTGAAAATTCACCTCGTCCTTTTTTTTTCTCCAACCTTCTTCTCTTTCTAACTCCAGGCAACCAAAAAAGACATGATGTGCAGAAATTGTGAAAAAAATTTCCTCTTAATTGCTTCGAAAGAACTTAAAGGCGTAAAATTGTTTCCGGGGAGATATTTGACAACTTTAGAATGAGATTTGTAACTTGCAAATCCGCGCGTCTCCTCTCTCCTTTCGTATAAAGTTAAACTTTAGAATGCTTTCTTTAGCATAGAACCTCTATTACGCTAGGAAAAGGAGGATAAGAGTTGAACATTTCACCTGAACTTTACCTTAATTTTATTAATTTAATTAATTTTAATAAATTAATTTTATTAATTACCTTACTTTTATTAATTACCTATGCGGAATGAGTACAATATTTCATTCCATTGACCACATAATTGCGAATTGAGTCAGGAAAACCCTATCTACATCGTTCCGCTTGATCTGAATCCTGCCTGGCTAAAGAAGAACGTTATAAGAGCCTCCAGGCATTGCCTTTCCTTTGATAAAATACAAACTTCCAAGAAAATTTGAGGATATTTTTCTTCGGATTCTAAGAATATTTTAATCGCGATCAGATCTAAATTATCTGAAAAATGCAAGAGGAAATATTCATAAGTCTCCTCAAAAATAAAAATTTTATGGAAGAAATTTGGCAACTATCTCGAATGGTTGTAAAGTGATGGAAAAAAAAAGTCGACCAATCGACGTGATTCGATCAACACCGATTCGGCCGACAAAATCCGATCGACTCACGGGTTTGTCGATCGACTCGCAGATTTTGTCGATCGACTCGCAGATTTTGTCGATCGACTCGCAGATTTTGTCGATCGATTCACGGGTTTTTCGATCTGTTTACGGGTTTGTTAATCGATTTAAGGCTGTCGATTGAATCAATGTCCATCGAACCATGTCGATCGGTTCAAGTTTTTATTTATCAATCGATTCATGTCGATCGAATCCTGATTCCGATTGTCGATTAAATTGGTGTCGATCGAATCATGTCCATCGGTTCACGTTTATATTTTTCGATCGATTTATGTCGATCGAATCGACTCCGGTTTTTCAATAATATGTCAATCGGTTCACGACGATCAATTGAGGGGCCTTGGAGAACAAGGCGCATAAGTGCAGTTTTTGCTATACCGAGACATGCGTGTTTGAAGTTTCGGAATTTCATGGATCCTTATGGCGGAAAGAAAGTTCAAACTGACTTCTTGATGCTTAAAAATTGTAACTTGAGAGCAAATCCTTCACAGAATATGCATTAAGACTTGTTCATATGACTTGAAATCATTAATATCTCAGTTTTTTCAAAAACTGCATTTATGCGCCTTGTGCTCCAAACCCCTCAATTCACATTTTTATCTCCCGATCGATTCATGTCGATAGAATCCTTATCCTCCGACTCGAGTTCCCGATTTTCCGGGGATAAACAGGATCTTATCATATTTCGGTGAGGGTTTTAACGACGAGGACATGGACAGGAAGCGCCAAGCAAGACGACCGACCGGTCGACAGAGTCATGGATTTGCACTCAGAACTAATTCCAGTTTCCTCTCGTGGATTAGCAAATTCGCGCTCTGTCACTTTGTCTCGCTGGATGACCTGTTGTTTCGCGACATTCGTCGGGAGAAACAATCCGTCTGGGAAATTGGAGGAGATTGACTCACTGAAGCCTGGCTTGGCGACTTAGCTTGACACTGATAAAGTATTGTTTTCTTCAGTTGACCAAAAGAGATCTCAAACCAACCAGTCCGAACAGAGTAGCGCGATTAGATTGTCTAGTTCGAAAATGACTCATTTCGAAAAATGTCACGAATTCGTTGTACTGAAAAAGAGCTTCGTTTTTAGGATAAGACGCAACATTTTTCTTTCTTCAAACAATTTGATGCGCTCAGCAGGTAGAAAGAGTTGTTTTATTTAAACCTGCGGGCTGATTGTTGAAATTGATAGACAAAGCTTTAGACAAAGAGGACAAAAGGGATATAGAGGGATCCTACATGGATAGAAGCGGGTGATTGCACTGCATTTTGATGTCCGTGCAGCAATAAAGGTTCGGTCAAGGAATTTTTTATAGAACGAATCATCTTCTAAAAAATGAGCTTTAGAAATTTTAATTCGAAGCAAACATCGAAGAGGTACAGTGATCAAAGCGTTTTCGGAGAAGAGGATGAAACATAAAACGGACACTGGTTTTTGATTTTGATCCTTTTCTGAAATGCTATCAAGGCAAGAACAATCCACGCGGCCGACAACCGTCCGTCTGAGCGAATGGAAGCGTTGGACCGTGTATTTTAGTGTTTGTTTAGCAGTCATCCCGCTAATTCGTGTGAGTGGCGTACGCAACGTGCGGCGTATAAATCAAAGCTGTGCCTTGTGCACGTCCAACGCAACACTTAGCACTGCATCAACCAGATTGTCAAGTTGTCACAGATTCAGCCTCTCCCAAAAGCCGTTTGACCTTATTTTTTCCGGATTATTTTGAGAAAATCATCGTTATTCCGAATTTTGGCAAAATTCTTGTATCAAAACTCTTGAAAAATGGCTATTTCCAACGATTTGCAACACTTAATTCATGTATGATCTCAGAAATATAAACAAGACGACAGTTCCAACGTTAAGACGTTGGAGAGCGTTCACCGTAGCACCTCGTCAATGTGTAAAAGTTGTTTTGCGCGGACGGAAGAGAGCGCTGCAAGACGCTGTTGAACTAGACGTGGAGCGTAACCTAGGAAACATACATATGTACAAGAAATGTCTTGTCATCATAGAGTAAAATACAGGGGTCATTAGTGAGGGGCTACTTTGTACCCAGATATTTTTTTAGAATTCCGACGACAAAAAATTTGAATGATCCTTGAAACAGTCATTAAATAAAAGTACGTCGCAGAGTTTTAAGACGTAAGATAATATTAATTTCTCAAAGACAAGCCTACTAGCATTACATAAAGTGGACAGAATAGTAGAAAAAGGTAGAAATGGTAACTAAAAAAAATTGAGAAAATAGGTATTGCTTCCCGGGTTATAGGACATTTCGTCAACAATTTTTTGTCCGAGCACCTGTTTTTTCCAGTAATTTACGTCCACGCGTTTTTTCGGCACGGGAGTTTTGGTCCACGTGCCAGTTGAGACCCAAAGTTAATTAGCCCACATGTAAATACAAACGACAATTGCTCACGACGTTTTTGGATGAAAATATATTATGTCTTGGAAGAATGAGGGTTTGCTTGTTTTTTTGTTTTGTCTGTTTGGTCCAACAGAGAATAATATATAGTTGAGAGTTTTGGTAAAAACGGGGGAGCGTCAATTCCATGAGACAAAACTCACTAAAACTCTCTACACCTCTTTGGTGTATCAGGACTTAATTATCTTTCAAGAAATTCCCGCCTTGTTATACCTGAACCGGATAAACCTCTATATTTGCCTCGGCTAAAGGCTCTTAGATTTTTCTTGTGTACGATAAGTATCTTGATTTATTTTGCGAGGAAAGATCTGTACTTTTAAATGATGCCTGTCATTCTTAATACGTTCAATTTCGTATAATACTGTGCAACACCTCTGTTGTGAAATAGTTGCTTCAGGCGCCGCCGCACGGCGCGGCGGGCGGTCAGCGCGGAACGCGCATTGGCGCCCACAAACCTAAGTGGATACTTCAAGCATTGTGCAATGCGTGAAGTATCCACTTAGGTTTGTAGGCGCTAGTGAGCCGCTCGCACTGGCAGCACGCCGCGCCGCTCCGCTCTGTTAGGCTTTGATATTTAGCGTTTTTTAACTCATGATTTTGAAATGTTAGCATACTCTGCATTGATTATTCTCATTTAAATTAATGGTAAAAAAATATGTATCAATTTATCAAAGGAGAATGATAATATAATGTGTGTTTTTTAAATATTGATAGTTCCGTGTAAAATTCAATGATTTCCAAAGCACTTTAATTTTTTCTTTTACATTTTGTGCTTAATTATGCTGCGGCGAGGTGTACGCGCAACGAAACGCTCAAAATTTCGTTGACAAAATGTCCTGAAACCGCTTTCCGCCACGAAAAATGGCGCCGATACCCATGGAGCAGGGCGGGCCTTTACCAATGGATACATTCGTAACCCAGCCGATGGAAAACGACGGGAAAGAACATCCACTACTAACGTGGGTAACGCTCAAAACCTCGAGTAAATGTCACTCGTGTAACGAGTGACCGAGGGTCGCTACGGGTGCGCGAAGCGCGCCCGACGCGGCAAATAATCCCCAAAATACCAAAATCTCTGAGTTAAAGAGCGATTTCAGAGGATTCCGGATATTTGAGGATTAAGATTTTAGGGGTCTTCTAATTGTAAAAAAATTTCTTTTCCACATCTGATTTCAATATTCTGAAGGCAATCGATGAATTTAACGATGAAAACTATGACGATACGCCATTTTTTATACATTTTTTTTTCTAGTTACTTAATGCAATTGCTTTTATCATTAAATGCGCGCAAGGTGCTCTTTACGAAACAATGAGATCGCACGGAATTCGATTCACTGAAGTTTCCTTCATTTCAGGAGGTATGCAATTTGATCACTGGGGATTTAAAATAGTTGCTCGGTGTGATTGTTACTTTCAGTGAAGGCGCCAGCGGCGTCGTAAACAAAACCATGCGAAACTGGGTGCTCTGAAGTTTCCTTCATTTCAGGGGGTATGCAATTTGATCTCCGGAGAGTTAAAATAGTTGCTCGAGGCCATTCGGTAAATTTTGGCACAGGCACTTTTAACTGAACTGTTTGACTACGAAAAAGTTATGCTCTCATCAAAAATTTAGAAGTTCGTAGCTCCAATCTGCAGCACTTTTCAAAAAAATGTATATAGATAAGGAGTGTCATTTCGACCCAAAGCACACGCTTTTGTAAACTGAAAGCTTTACTCTGGGACGCCTCGTGTATTTCTCTTTCGCTAAACATCTCTCAAATATCAGCATCACTGTGAAACCATAGTGTGCACCAGTTTGTATCGCAGTAGAAAAAATGCTCACCAAAAAAAAAAAAAAAAAAAAAGTTATAATTACACATCATTTTTATGTCTCATCCGCCGCGGCACATCATTTGCCCAAGTTTTTTTGGCACGTGAGCCGGTACAAATCTTCCAAAAATTAGAGAATTTTTTTGCTTGCGATCGGAGGAAAAATCAGTGACATCTTCACTTGGAAATTCCCAAAGATAAAGTAAAACAAAATTTTCTAGTGTCAATTTCGCAACATTAAAATGTAGTTAAGTTCTTTCGTCCGGAGAAAGGCACGACGAAAGACGCACGTTACCCTCAGAGCCATTTTTCTGCAATAATACCAAATGTGCATGTTTTGGCAAGTGAGTTGAGCAATTCTCAAGGCATGACATTCAATCTATCTTCGGTCGAACCTGCAATTTTGAGGGTCAAGTCATAATTTTAAAATTCGTGAGGGGAGGAGGATCAGGACCCCCTCCTCTCCGCTCATTCAAATTTCGCTGCGGAACCGCCTCAGCTCCGACGGTAAACAGCACGTATCATCGACACCTGAATGGAAGCATCACCTCCGCCTCCCCCTCCCCCTTTTTAAGCCCTCGCCCCCCTCGACCCCCTTCCCCCGCGATCTTCAAATTCCCGTCGGAGGGGGAGCGGGACACCTAACTGTGTCTAGGTTAGCGACTGGCATCTCGCGAGCAACTCCTTCTTCATTCCACGCTCATTCCGCGCTGCTGGCCCGGTTACATAAACGTCCGCACGAAAACTTGGAAATTATCATCTCGATGCCGAGTTCCTGCCTCCGATTATCCGACGAAATCGAGTTTTAGTTCATGAGACCTCGAGGTCGAACTACGGGTTCATCTCGCACTTTATCGGCTATTTGAGACGTTCAATTTGAATAATTAGGAATAATGAATAGCGGCCGCGTGTATGCAGTCAGAGGGGCATCATGAAGACTTAAAAAAAAGTAGGTAACATCTACTTTAGGTGAGAAAAAACACTAAGAAGTGGCCCGAATACTGTGTTCTTGGCTTTAATACCACCGCGGAATGGTGTGGACCCAGCACCATTTCTCCACCTTGTTAGATCTACCATGAGTCTACCTGATTTTTTACACAGTGATAATACAGTGTGAAAATAACCAGAATTAGTTGGTGGCCAAAATCCGAGGAAAAACAAAAAAACAAAAAAACCTCGAGAGGTAAATGGTATCATAGTGTCTCTTGTTTATTACCATACTCGGAGCACTATGTCAAAGTATGGTAAAATCTATCATACAATTTTTTTAGTGAACCTGTTGAATACGAGAGGTACAAATAAATGGATAAACTTTTGGATTCACGTAGAAATCACTACAAGTTTATCAAAAAAGTCTGAGATTTACCACTTACAACACAATTTGTGCAGTTTGTCTCGCCCATTTTTAACCTTTAGATGCTCAATACCTTTTTTACACAGAAAGCCCCAAGTCGGGTCAATTTGACCGTTTAAATACATTGATTTTGATAGTTTTTGAAGGACTATCTTTGTTACTTCTATGTTTTTGAGGGTTGAAACTAGAAGGCTGCGCCTGCAAGACATCTCAACGTGGGTTGATGACAGCGCAGAGATACAACTATTCGTGCTTGACGGATGTCCGTCTTGCATTTGCAAAATTGAAGGCGCTAGGGCGCGACGCGTGAATTTTAATGCAGAAGGATAACTTTGCATGCTTTTTAATAGACTAATTTCGTGACAACGTCATTCGATATTATCGAACTCTTGGTTCAAACCAAAACAAACCAACATATTCGCATGTACGAATTATTCATGAACTAATTGTGTTAATTTATTAAAATTCAGTCATTGACCGGTCATACATCAATTAAAGACTCATTGAACACGAGGCCTTTCAATTGTAATAAACACTTGGACGCATTTTACCACCATGGCGCGATTTAAAAAAAAGGCTCTGTGTTTGTTTACATTTGAACCAAGGTTTCGATAGTATATCGAATGACGTAGCCACGAGATCAGTCTATAGGGCTAAAATACAGTAAATTAGTTGAGCGATCATTAAAGGAAGCTTCTGTCCACAGAGGCACGGATATGAGAGCGATGTTTATAAAATTGGGTTACGAACTCAGTTTTTGAATTTTCGATGGAAAAACGGAGTGAATTGACCCTGGTGTAAAACAGCATTCCCTGACAGGAGTGACTGATCTATTCAAATCAAAACCAGCGTAAAACGAAAAAAACAAAAGCGTTTCGTCAAAAATGACTAATATCCTCGCAATCAACCGAACTGATCGCAATATTCATAGCCTGCCGATCAGCAGACCATGCCGTCAGGATCGCAATATTCCCATTTCGCGATTTTGTCGCGAAAACGCGACGGCTTTTAATGACCCAAAACGGAGGCAATAAGCTGTGAAACCAAGCTGAGCAAAGCTAACGTCGTCGATCCGACAGATACGTAGTAAAAACCACCCATGCGCTTGGAGTTTTCACTACGACTTGCGCGGTTTGCTCCGGTCCGAGGGACCAAGCACTGCGCTCACACTGCCAGCTAATAAGAAACCGCGTATCTTAGGTTCGTTTTTTATTGTATTTACGCGGTTGGATCCGGCTCGAAGGACCAAGCACTGCGCTCACGCTGCCAGCTAATAAGAAACCGCGTATCTTATGTTCATTTTTTATTGTATTTACGCGGTTGGATCCGGCTCGAAGGACCGAAGCGTGCGCTCACATGACTCGCTAATCAAAAACCGCTTGTCGCTGGTATGTTTTTGAGGTGAGTTGAGTGGATTTTGATTGGCGGGGCGGAGCGGAGATCTGCTAGTGTTGCAAGAGCCGGGAGCTCGGGTCCGGGCGTTGCATCGGCCATTATCCATTAGCCGCTCCGCTCGCGACTCGAGGCATCTCGGCAACTCCGTTTCATCAGCTCCACCGTCCACCAGGCTGCCACAATCGATCCCGACCGATCTTCTCGGATAATCGCCGCTGACACGACCCCGACTGCCACCCACGAGACCGCTCCGAAAAGTGCAACAGGTAGGTGCCCCCTTTCCAATTTATAAACAATATACAGCCGTGATAGCGAAAAGAGCCGTAAGTACAAAATTTTCGAAATCGAGTTTTCTTCAAAATTCGTCTAAACTCTTTTAGATGAAATTACTGAGACAGCTAAAACAGCAAAATTCATCCTACTTTAATGAAAACGAGACGTATGAGAAAGCCGTAAGTGCGCACAAAAAATGACATAGTTTTTTTCAAGACAGCCGCAGGAGTCATGAGAGCCAATGAAAGCAGTGCTTTCCAGTAAAGTGCCGCCCTCTTCTGCCAATTTCTAACCTGAAGATGTGTTTCTTGTGCGTCCAAAACGCAACCACGAAAGCATGCAGATGATAGCACTAACGGCTGTCTTACCTAACAATAACCTGGTATGAAAATGAAAAATACCCTTTTTATGTTATGGAAATAAAATCGGTCAATTTTTAATCATCCATACGATTTCTAGGAGTCTTCCGGACGATTAGTGGCAATTTGAAAAAGAACGGAGGCTTCTTTCAATAAAATGTTCCGGTCAGAAGCCTCTGAGCCCGTTTCCTCAGAACTTCATTTTTGCACTTACGGCTCTCTTCGCTATCACGGCAGTATAGTTCTACGGCCACCTCTCTTTAATATGTCGTTAACTGTCAGTTGCCCAGGAGTGAAATGGAACATGTTTTGAAAGATTTTCATAAAAAAATAATCAAAAATATCGTGAGATCTTTACTCTGTGACATGATTTTTAATTATTTCATTTCTTCTAAATCTTTGAGAATGGTGATTTTTTAAATATTTACATGAAAGCATATTTCATGTATTGTCAGAAATTAAATCGGAAAACTCTATCCCAATCGGCATCTACGAGGCGGCTCTGAAAAGTACAGCAGGTAGGAGCACCCTTTCCGATTTACAATCAGTATAGTCTAGCTACATCTCTTTAATTAGCCATTAACTGTCAGTTGCCTAGGAGTAAAACGGAACATGTTTTGAAAAAATGTTAACAAAAAAAATTAAAAACATACCAAGATTGCTAATATTTGACAATATTTTTGGTTATTTAATTTTTTGCTAAATCGTTGAAAATAGTTAAGTATTTTTTTTTAATATTTACATAAAAGTATGTTTCAAATAATGTCATAAATTAAGTTGGAAAACTCAACCCCAATCGAAACTTGCAAAATCGCTCGGAAAAGTGCAACAGGTAGGTGCGCCCTTTCCAATTATTTACAATCAGTATAGTTCTATAGCCACATCTCTTTAATAGGCTATTAACTGTCAGTTGCCCAGGAGTGAAACGGAGCATGTTTTGAATTCTTTTTTTTAAAAAAAAATAAAAAAATGTTGCGCGATCGCTACTATTTGACAATATTTTTGATTATTTATTTTCTGCCAAATGAATTGAAAATATTTAGAGTAATTTGTTAAATATTTGCATTCAAATTTAAAATTATAAAAAAAACCGACACACAAATACACGCTGCCAGCTGGAGTTAACATTTCCTTAATCCTCCAAAATCGATGCCTTGGAAGTCTCTAGAAAGTCTCAAAATTTTAAAACAAACTCTGTGTTTTAGGAAACCTATTGTAGGTATTTTTCAGTAAATTTTTAGTAAAATAGTAGTTAAAAATAAACTCTGAAAATATCCTCCGTGGTTCTTTAACCCAAGGAATATTGGTATATTTTTAAAGATAGTATAATGTATTTATTTTATGAGTTTAGATATAGTTGTATGATACAAGGAGTTTTTCTCTAAAGGTGATATGCTCCTCTCCTTCTCCCTTCTTCTAATATTTCATGTTGATTGAAGTCTCTGCACAGTAAAAAGCACTCAACAAATAAATGAACAAATGAATAAAAAAAAGAGAAAGTAAAAATGGCTCACTGGTAATTTCGATTGAAAAAGAGCGCGGAAATGGAATGTTTTTGGCATCTTCGAAGGCAGGAAATGATGTGCCTTTTTCAGTCTTGTCTTAAAGGCTCATCACGGGGAATAGGCTATGGATTCAATAGACTGCGTCTCGTTCATAAATAAAAAGCTCATCCCTCACGACACTCGCAAACTTTTCAGGGACGAAAAAGAGGTTGAAGAGCGATCAAAGTTAGGAGGTGAAAAGTATTATATTCCAACCGGGATGCAGCACCTGTTGCCGTGTTTATCCCGAAAAGGGTCGTATATGTGGTTGTGTTAGGGCCACATTTTCATTATTTTTGGCTTATCCATAAAAGCACCCATCCGTATAGCAAAACTAATGGCACCTGTATTGTTTCAAAAATGAGCCAGCGGGCTGATTGTTGAAATAAATAGACAAAGAAGACATTGGGAGTATAGGAGCGATCCTATTGGTTGAAATGGGTGGTTCTAAGGACTAAAGATTAAAAGAGAAAATTATGGACTAACGATAGGGTCTCTTGTGGATTCCCATTAGTTAGTGTATTATCTACCTCCATTGCAACCACCTACTTCCACCGATAGGACCCCCCCCCCATATCTCTCTTATCTTCTTTGTCTATAGCTTTGTCCATCTATTTCAGCAAACAGTCCTCAGACATTGTAGCTCTTCATCGCAAAATGCGGTCCACTTGTGGATAGAAACAAACCTCAAGGCAGCTTCCCCTTCCTTGTTGTGCGTAGATGAAGTCTCTGGTAAAAATTGGTAGTAGAATCTGTGTTTCAAAATACCATAGACAAACAGCCGGCTGTAAGATTTCCATTAGCTTCTATAGCCGACTACACAATTTTTCATAGCCTTTAATAGCCGATGGCGATTTACCAACTCACAGCCAGGCGATAAAGTGTATGCTAAAAATCACTAATTACGGATGCTAGGACTTAGTGAGTTTTTGGACCACTGCTCTCTTTTTGGGCCGTAGTATCTTGATTTATTTTGCAAGGAAAGCTCCGTACTTTTGATGGATGCCTGCCATTTCTAATATATTAGAGCGCCTTCAGTTTCGTATGATACTGTGCAATACCTCTGGTGTGAAATAGTTGCTTCAAGCGCCGTGGCACGCTGCGGTGCGGCAGGCGGGTAGCCAGCGCGCATTGGCGCCTACAAACCTAACAGGGATACTTCACGCGTTGCGCAATGCGTGAAGTATCCCTGTTAGGTTTGTAGGCGCCAGTGCGTCGCCGCTCCGCTTTGTGTTAGGCTCTAATATTTAATCTGGCGGAGTCAGCGTTATTCAACTCATGATTTTGAAATGTTTGCACATCCTTTATGGATTATTCTCGTTTTAATTAATGAAAAAAAAATTGTATTAAAGGAAGATATAACGCGTGTTTTGTAAAGATTAAGGTGGTTCCGTATCAAACTTAATGATTTCCAAAGCACACGAATTTCTACACAATTTCTTACAGCCTTTTATAATCGATGGCGATAAAGTGTAAAGCCCGGCGATAGGAACTATAGCCCGGCTGCATAATTTTTTATCGCTTCGTATAGCCCGGCCGTATGATTTTCTCCGCATTCCACAGCCAGCTATATGATTTTCTGTAGCCTTTTTTAGCCGGCTATAAGAATTCCTATGGTATTTTGAAACGCAGCTCTTATCGCCAATTTTTACCAAGGGTACCTTATACAATAGCGGATATAAAAATTAAATTATCTGAAAAAGGCTATCTGATATTTTTGATGGAAAACTCGTTTAAGGTTCTGATTCAATTCACCTGATTGGACCCAACAATTGCGTTTCCCAATTTGAACCACTCCTCCAAAGAATAGTAATATCGTGTGTTCAAAGAGGGTTCCGCACCATGAATGTTTCATCCCTAAACAAATACGCTCCAAATGATTTTCCAATTTAAAATTAACTATGTGCCCTCATCGCCAAATTAATATTGCTAAACACGAGACCCGAGTTTGTGCAGGGGGAGGCAAGCGGGAATCCAATAATTTGTTTTTTAAACAAATCCCAGATTCACAAAAATCACAAAATTCATCGATGCTAAAATGTATAACAGGTTGAATACAGCACCCTTTATTATACGACTTGAGTTCATTCACATACTTAAATTTTTGAGGTCGTGGCATGGAAGAGATTCTTATAGTTAATATGAACCAAAATTCCTACAGAAGGAAGTTAACCCGATCAAAATTTGACGTTTTGAAAATAACTTTATTAATGGCGTAAAATGTTGAGAACATATTTCGTCTGAGGTTTTGACCGAGAATCGAATGGCGAGGAAGTTTTCAGTGAACTGTTAATCTTGGAACTTTAACATCTTGAATGGATTTTTACGATATCCTAAGTAGCATCCTATAAAATAAAAAACTTAGAGAAACGTCCCATCAATCTTGACAACACGTTAATAATACTGCTGATTTACAAATTGAAGCGCTGGGTATAGAAAGGGTATTTCCTGGTTGCGATGTCTCAAAATCTCCGCTATAACGCTTCATCCATCATAATTAAAGCAGAAGTATAGAATTTGTTGAGAATTTTATTGAATTTTCTCTATAAATTTACAATGCTGAAAACGCAATTTTTTTGATAATTCACCCAATTTTTTCATCTCTAAAATAAAAATTAGTAGTTTAGATTCTCACCGCAAACAAGGAATACCCTCTTTGTACCCAACGCCTCAATTTGTCGTTTTTCTCAGGGAAAAACGCAACTACATTCCAATGTTGCCAGATTTCCCACGAGAAATTGCAGTTTTACCAGGCGAATCTTGGACTTTTTTACTGAAAATTTCACCGATTTTTCCTCTGATCTCATGCAAAAATCAGGAAAATTTTTGACAAAAATTGCATTTAAAAAAATTGTTTGAGTTAATTTTGCAACCTTGGAATGGAGTTACGTTCCTTCATCCGAGAAACGACGAATTTGATCGCATTTAGCAAAAAAGAACCAGCACAATTACACATACAGTGTTGTAAAAATTTAGCTTCTCCATACACTGGAAAAAAAAACACATTGGATCTAGAGTCCAGACTCTTGAAAACATTGACGAGAAAAAATACTCTTGATTCAATTAGATTTTTGCTCGAATCAAAAGGAAATCCGTTCAAGTTAAGATGCTTGGTTCTTAATTTAAGCTAGATTCTGATTGAATCAAGAGTACTTTTTCTTGTCGATATTTTTAAGAGTCTGGACTCTAGATCCAATGTGTTTTTTTCCAGTGTATTCACCCACAAAATTTCCCAGAACAGCAAATTTTGTTTGCCTCACACCAAATAGCAATTTAAAGGAAAATAATTGTGTGAACATTAATAGCGTACATATACATATTGAGCACTATTAAAAGAAAAGAAGAGTTGCATTTTTTTGAAAACACCGTAATCACGGTGGTTCCTTTTTGCTAAATACGATCCAAGTAGTCAAAATCCCAAAAAAAAGTCCATGTTAACGCGGCAACAGAGCATGACGTCACCCAAGAGTGCTTTTGACACACTCCTCTAGTCGGGCTCAAAAAGAAATGCAGAGCCGAGGAGCACGTAGCTTTAAAGTTGGACCGGGGCGAATAATTTCAAACTTGATATTCCGGTAACTTGATCTGTCATTTCCGAAGCGTCGGGGCTTTAATCGAGGCTCTTACCCGAAAGTTTCGCCCACATCGCATCCCTCAGTCTCCGAGTGGAGCCTCCCTCCGTCCCACTTACCGCGGGGATGCGACCCCCTCCGCGGGAGCCGGAAAAACAAAACTGCCTCCCCGGCACGACATAACCCTCCGATGTGCTCCTTCGAGTCGTTCACCATTTCGTCGTCCCCCTAGCGTGAGGGTGTATCTCGATTCCCGCATGAACCCCAGAATGCATGGATTTAAATGCAAGACAGGGCTCACGTGGGAATTGAGATACCCTCTCACGTCAGAAGGGTGATGATTTGGGAAGCTCCCGCCGAGATGGGAGACGATGAAACAACGTAACTGTACTTCGGAATAAACCCTAAATTGCCTTTATAACCGGGCTCGTTTCGAAGAGCAAGAAAAGTACACAATTGCGTGGGGTGCCAACCGTCGAGGCGACAAAATTTCTCGAATTTATTTTATGTATTTAATTTCTCAGAGAATCCCATGTTTATTCACTTACATTCTTCCCCTTCTTTTTCCAATTTTCCTTTCTTTTCTTCTTGTCCTCTTCCTCTTTTTCCTGATCTCCTCAACTTCCTCTCCTGTTTCTTCATTTTCTCTTCTGTTCCTCTCTCCTTTCCTCCTCCTTTCTTACGTTCTTCTCTCTTCTTCCTCCTTCGTTGGCCGGAGAGGAGGGCGCTAAATTTGCTGTTAGCATGGGTGGTTGAGGTGACACAATTTCTCGAATTTATTTATAATTTCTCAGAGAATCCAATTTTATTCAAATTTCCCTTCCTATTCTTCCTCCTTTGTGAAATAGTAATAATTTTCTATCTACTTGTGATTTTTCCTTTTTTTTCCTTTTCTTGTCCTCACTACTTTTTGTCCTCTTCTTTCCCCTCAAATCCTATTCTTTTTCTTTCTTATGTTTTCTTATGTTTCAAAATCGATCATTCACGCCTCGATTCTGCGACAAACTCCCTGGTTTTTTCCTAAAATTCGCGAATCATTGTTCCCTAATTTTGAAATGATCTTAAATGCTCGGTATTTGGAATGTTTAAGGGTTCTTTGATTTAAATATGCAAAATTAGTCCAAGCATGATCACTCGACCTTTATTTCATCACATATTATGCATACAATTAAAAAAAAAACTTCAGCAAAAACTGGAAGCAATGTTTTAGTGG
This sequence comes from Bemisia tabaci, assembly GCF_001854935.1. Taxonomy (NCBI): domain Eukaryota; kingdom Metazoa; phylum Arthropoda; class Insecta; order Hemiptera; family Aleyrodidae; genus Bemisia; species Bemisia tabaci. The sequence goes on from NW_017547239.1 coordinate 1,239,443, forward strand.
TTAACACTCAAAATAGATTACTTTTCCAAAAACTTGAAAATTTGAGTTGAAATTTTTCCGTCACAATGTCCCACACGAGTGTTCGTACATTATACGAGCAGAGAGCGCTTCAGTTTCAATGGGCAATGACCACGCGTCTAAAGTATTAAACTTCACCTTGAAAAGAGCCATGAATTAGAGCAACCGTGTTATTTTGAATTAGATGTCAAGATCAGTTAGTACTTATTGCAGCTTACATACTATGCAGTCCGATTCACAATGTCATGATCATGGTTTGAAAGAACATAAAGAGGAGAAAAACTGAAAAAGTCTATTGAACTCTAACTACAATGACCTAACACATCGTTTTCTTTTCATTTCTTTATTTTGCTTTGTTCTACTTTCTCTTCATATATCGTTCGTGAGGATATTTCTCTCGAATCGAGACCACTTTTACCAGTGGGCGTAGACAGGATTTTCATATTTCGGTAGGAAATTTCTCGCGTGTCCTGAGGAATGTACTTGCAATGGTGTTGGTGTTGTAAATTTTTATGCCAAAAAATGAATTGATTTCTATCAGACGAAACTCATGAGCTCTCGCGTCCTCCGTGATCAACGAAAGCCAGGGCTCATGATTTTCTCGCCTTACACCCATCACGGAAAAAAAGAGCTCCGGTTTCTTGGATGATATGGACATTTCCAATTAATTGTGGCACAACCTGTACCCCAATTAATTGTGGTAGTACCCCAATAAATTAGATTACTGACCCACATATTGCAGTACTCATCATTTAACAAATTAGGGTAGTACCACAATTTTAGGGGGTAAACCCGCAATACTTTTTTTTCCATGACAGAAACCGATTCAAATCAAATCTCGTCAAGTTGCATTATATTCCGGCGATACCATTTCAAAATGCTTCTCCTGGAAATCGCTTTTTTTTTTTTTTTTTAATTGCAAAATTTTACATACAGCCATGACTCCAATTTGACATTTTCGAGCATTGGTGGTCCCAACATCTTCTCCTGTCGTGTGTTATTAATTTTTTTTTTTTGTTGGGGAAGGGATGAAAGTTTCTTTTTCTTTATGGACAGTCACACAATTATATAGTCTCTTTCATTAGAGCACAATTACACCATCACTTGCACTAAGTCGTTTCTCGTATACCGAAACCCTCGTTTTTGCATCAAATTCGAACAAATAACCGCATGAAAGTTACTCTGGCCCCTAAGTAGCATTTTAGTGTGGAAGAATGGAATTTAGGTGCCACGACTGATCTGATAACTTTTTACGGCTATCAGGCTTTGTAAGTGGGAGAAAAAAAGCACTGTCACATGGATACTTTCGCAATTGCAATTAAGATCATAACTCGCGGGCAAACCGTGCGAACCTGACACTGGGTCGGATTCGCTAAAATTACACATTTAGATCGAGTTCATATCCTTTCTTCCATCAAGAGGTCCCCGCAAAATGTCATTAACACTCTGTGACAGTTGGCGGCTGGACGTATTCTGACATCATGCGGTAAGACTTGACTTGCCTTGACTTGAAGATAAATGTTTGTGTAGTGTGAAGCAGGTGCGGTAGGGTAGCGCATCGCAAAAGTAAGCTATTAGCATTTTAAAGTGGACCTTAAGATGTATAAAAACACAGTGATACCGCGGGTCAAACCGGAATATACATAGAATTTTTCCCATAGCGTAAACCAGTTGTAGATAATAATCACCTCAATCATTTTCTGTTTATGTAGTCCTGTATACGGTATGTAGTTCGTGCACTTGATTACTGACGTATAAATATTTAACCTAAAGCAATGTTTATATTTAAATGAATATTAATATCGTTACAATTAGAGCAAGAATGATTTGATAAAAATCAGAGCTGCTGTAAACTTAAGTTTTCGAATTTTTAATGGATGATGAGTGAGAAAAATCAACCGTGAATTATGTTATTATCGTGGGTATGTTGTGTTCCGTTTTATATTTAAATTTTGGCGTTCAATAGAGAATTGAAAGGGACTTAAAGGTTAAGAATCACTGACCCAACTTTCCTCGTTTTCGCGGAATATTGCATTAAAACTGTTGGAGTGTTTCTACCTAATTATTCACGAAACAGATTAAAATTACAGAACATGACTGAAAAATACCGAAAATCGAAGATAGATTAGATTAAAGAATTTTTTTTCTTAAAAAGAAGGAAGGTTTACTGAATGTTAAATTTTTTTACCCCTCTAGGCATAGTTCAAAATCAAATGTCTTCTGAATCTCTTAGCCGCGCATTCAATTAAGAGAAGAGGAAAAATATATTACATCGATGGCTGAAGTAAAAAAATGTGTGTATTTCTTGATGTGTTCAAAAATCTTCGATCATGCTTTAATTTTCAAAGAACGTTCATCTAAAAAGTCTCTGAAATTTTCCATGAGTATTTTTAAATGCGTGAAAAAATTCGTAGAAAGTTTCATTAAACGGTTAGTTTATTTGTAAGCCAAAAAAACAAGCGATATTTGCAACGTTGCGACTGAAGATGATTGCAAGATTCGAATTTTGCGACTTAAGCCATTGAAATTAAACACTGAAAGTTAGAACGATTGTTAGAATGAATAGACAGAGCTACAGACAAAATAGACATAGAGAAAATGGAGCGATTCTATGGTTGAAACGGGCGGTTAGTATATAGACTAAGGGGTAATCTGATGGACAAACTAGAGTCCCTCGTAAGTTGCCATTAGTATATTACAAACCTCCTTTGTCCATTGCAATCACCCGCCTCCACCGATAAGATCACTCTGCTTACTCGCTGTCTCCTTGGTCGATCGTTATTTCGATCGCTTTGTCTATTGCTTTGTCTATAGCTTTGTCTATGGCTTTGTCCATCGTTTCGTCCATCACTTTGTCTATAGATTTCAACAAATTGCCCGTAGATAGCTTATCCCGCGGCCGAGGACTCCAATGGACCACTAGACAAGGTACGAATTTCAGCATTCTGATACATATTTCTCCACCAAAATTTCACGTAGAACACGATGCGCACAACGCTGATTACCGAAATCAACTCCTTTCAAAGATATTTAATGGTTCTTGATGCGTGCATTCAAACCACCCGCTCATGAAAACTCAATGCTCTACTAGATTCACATCGCGCGCTAAACGTTTATCATGACAGTGTCTGTGATATAAAAATCTGGCAACCTCAATCTTGACGCTTTGACTCAGCTGTAGCAAATTGTTTATAGTTTGAACAACACATGGTGGGAAATGAACATTACTCGATTGAGAAGCTTGCTGAAACCGTTGTAGTGGGCGATTTGACTCACGTAGAGCTTTGAGTTTCTTGTGAGCGGACAGTTCACATTCCTCGTAACCAATGTGAAATAAAAACGTTAATATCTTCGTTAGGAGTTCGTTTCAGTAATTTTCGTTGTGCGAATCGTGCTCTAAGTGAAATTCTGACTAGGAAACATGTATCAGAATGCTTAAATTCGTACCTTGTCTAGTGGTCCATTATAAGGCAAATCTGGACTTGCTTCTAATTTCGTTCCTGTCGTTGTTCTTAAAGGTCTTAGGGCTCCTTGGAATAATATAGATCCAGGACCCGGGTTTAACCCCGGGTTTCTCGCTAAGACGTTGGTGGATTCTTTGAGCGCAGCGGAGCGTAAGGAGACGAGGCAAATCTGGCCTTAGCCGTTAATTGCAAGCAAAAGTTGCAGTGGGGGCGTCCGGATTCGTCCACGGTCAGTTTTCTAAGGTCCGGATTCGTCCACCGATGGAAAAGGACCGATGTCCGGACTCGTCCACGGTCGAAAAACGCATTTCCGGATCCGTCCACGCGAAATAAATCGACTTATTTTAAACAGACGATGTGGCAAGAGCGCAATGATTCCGATCGGAATGCGTGCGCAAGAGTGTGAGTTAGCAGATAAGAAGCCGGCAGTCCTTACGGCCGGCTCTTGTTGTCGGATGTCCCTATTCTCAATTTGAAAAAAAAATATTCAAAAAATGATTTTTAAAAAAATAAACATTCATGCACTTGTTTAAAGAAATATGAAAGAATAATTGAAAAAATAAACTTTCCTTCACACTTTTTCCAGGCTTAGGACTGGCTGCAAATTGCAGGCGTGTTTCAAAGGTTTTTTTTTTCTTTTTCATTTTTTCTTTAATCTTTTTTCTTTATTTCTTCTCTTTTCTTTTTTTACGATTTTTTGTTGTACGAAACAGCATCGATTGCTTCGTGTGTCTCGTCTCTGGATCTAGGAAGCGGCGGACACACCTTCTGCCTCACATCCCAAATTCTTTTTCTAGTATTTGTCACATCTTTTGACGTTAAATTATGAGAGAGTGGACAGTTCTGAATTTCACTTACAATTATTTTGGCTGGCCGTTCACATATGTCTTCCGTCGCTTTCCGTTTGCATGCATTTGTCAGCGCCGCTCGGCTTAATTTTTTTAGATTTGCTTCGTGGTTGTGGGTCCCGTCTTCTTTTATAACTTCATCATTCGAATCCGTAAAGCACTTTGCAGAACATCCTTTTGCCCGGCAAACCCACTTCGTCACATTTTTTTTATCCGTCCGTTTTTTATTAAACTTAAAATCATTTAAAATAATACACCGCTCGTTACGTTCACTCAAAATAAATGTCAGTTTGCTAGACCCACTTGCGGCCATCATCGTATCAATGTATCACACTGGACTGACAACTGAACCGTAAACAGTCGAAAACAAACCGCTGTCACTGGTCTTATCATTACCTTGCCACAACACTTACCCTACTCTCTTCCTCGCTCTTACTTACTCTCTGTCGCACGCGTTCCGATCGGAATCATTGCGCTCTTGCCACATCGTCTGTTTAAAATAAGTCGATTTATTTCGCGTGGACGGATCCGGCAATGCGTTTTTCGACCGTGGACGAGTCCGGACATCGGTCCTTTTCCATCGGTGGACGAATCCGGACCTTAGAAAACTGACCGTGGACGAATCCGGATGTGCCCGTTGCAGTAGCCGCGAAAACACGTTGATTGTCATAATAACCTAGATAAACTCCCAAGTTACGGAAGGTACGGTCGAGTGATGAAAGTGCTTCTCCGATAAAGCCACCGTTTTTAAGCCCTCCGACCAATTTTCATTCCTTTGCCCCGAGTCGCGACCGAGGTTGTCACGTGGCACGGGAAACAACGCTCGTCGTTAAACTCTGAAGCCGTTCTAAAGCCCTGGATAAACGATCAAATTCCCGAACCAATTCCGATCAAAGTAGCATCAAAGTGTCGGGAGTCATCAGTCTGAAACTCATTAATTTGCTTCATTTTAAAATGAAAACTTGGCAGAAGTGTTTCCTGTGGTAGGAAACGACGAATGGTGGCACTCCATTCTGATCTTACTTTGAACAAATAAGTGCGGCCCGTCAAAATTTGATGGTAGCTGGTAACCATCAGTCATCAGCTTGTCTACTTTCATCGGAATTGGTTCGGAATTTGATCGTCTATCCAGGGCTTAAGGAAGAACACCCTATGACCCTCAGAAGTAACAAAAGTTCCTCGGATAAATTACAAATTTTCTGGGGAAAATATGAATCTTTTTCTTCTGATTTTTCAGAGAATTTCGTACGTAATTAGATAAAAAATGTCTGAAAATTTCAAGGGAAAATGGACCGCGTTAAGCAGAGAGGGACCAAGCCACATCAACTATTGCCAAATTTAACTGACCATTTTCTTTTCTTCAAGAAAACGTCTGTGCAGATTTTTTTGAAAATTTCAAGAATTTGCTTCGTTCTAATGCATAAAATACACTGATGTTCGCACAAAAATCCGCAGAACCGTTTTCGTGTAAAAAATTAAATTACCCACTTAAATTTGGTATTAGGTGAATTGGCTTGGTTCTTTCCTGCTTGCCGCGGTTCAAATATTCGTAACTTCCTTCACATATAAATATTTTTCTGAGAGGAGATTTGGCAACATTCAAATGCCTATACGGCGTTCTCCCTTAGCACGGTAGTATGGACGACCAAACAGGGTATAGTGGGTGATAAAAGCATCATTATATACACTCTCAACAAAATTTCACGAAAAACATGATTTGCACGACAAAAATTCCTGAAAGTATATACTAACGAAGATATTAACGTTTTTTGATAGATAAATTCAAAATTCCCGCTCACAAGAAAACCATGACGATGATGATATACTCCCAAACCACGTATCTCGTTTGCAATGTTTAAAAATCTCCCTGCTTGTTTCCTTTTTTAAAAGGAGAAAAAATCGACCGCATTTTTTGATGGTTTCTCAGAATTTGCCTCACACAGGGAAGAAAAATCATGGAAGTTTTTAAGCATGGATGTTGAATAGTTCCCTCTTTAAACAATGAATTATAACAGGGAGTCTGCAACGTCACAAACCGAGATACGTGGCTTGGCATTCACCATCAACAATCTATTTGAGTTAAATTCTAATCGACTTATGTTTTTTAAAGAAAAAGTTCAGAGGGAGGGTCAGGGCAGCGTTGCGTAATTTCAGGGGGTTCATGATTGCATCAAGAGTCTAATTGGATGTGGAGTTGCAATCAAATTTTTTGGAAAATTTCGTCTTGTGTTGCTTGAACGTCTCCACGGTTAACGCTGCAGCGCACGTTAAACATGCGAAGATATATGGGCGGATTGCGACCTCACATATTATCAAAAAAATCATGTTGCCAAATCATATGTTCGGCTGAAAAATGTTACTATAAATCAAAACAGAAAGGACATATTTTTTGTGCGGTTGACGGTGTTTCGCGGAATGATTCGCCGAATTTTACGACACCTTCTTGCCAAATTGTTTAAATCCCCTTCCTTGTATATTCTTATTCAAGGATCATAAGATGTTGTATTTCCTCTTGTTCGGTCATTTCTCAATTTGCTGGAATGTTAAATTGGTGATAGCGTCTCGATTGTTTTCATTTTGAGCATTACTCGCTGAATTATGCAACTTAAATATGTAGGACGTTTTTGTCATGCTACGCAAAAGCGCAGTGTGAACATTCGTAAGTTGTCAAATTTCGTCTGATAAAATCGCACTTTTGTGGAAGTTTGACTGTATGCGCATTTATGAATTTTTCAGAGACTTAAAAGCAACCTAGTCAATTGTATCTAGAATTTTCAATGAAAAATATTAATAACTTGCCTTAAAAATGCAATATTTTATTATGGGGGAAATTCCGCGACATATGAACGTCTGCAAAATTATTTTTCTGATACAATCTTTTATTCTAAAAGTAATAAGTGAAATTGTCACGAAAAACAATAGATTACTGACATAAATTTGGCAAAATTTGGACTGTCACAAAATTCCTAAAATGATATAAAAATTTTCTAGAAAGCTTTTTATGGTTCTTCTCTGCATTATTCAGAGGACTCAAAATTACTCCCAAATAATTTTTTCCCAACGCGTATAACTTGGTGCGTTCATGGTAAAAGTCGATCTAATTAATGTTTCGCTGAAATAAAATTTGACGCGCACAAGAAGAAAATTTAACCACAACGGCAACTTCATTTTGCAATTAAGAGCTATAGTTTCTGGTTCATGTCAGAAACAGCACACGTGCCGTAAGTTTACCGATGCAAGTAGGTAGTTTGATGGATGAGCCAGAAATTTCAGTTCCAAATTGCAAAATTTGATCCAATGGGTCACTTGCGCTGGTTGCAGAATCGTGTTTTCATGCTTGATTATTTTAGATCAGCTAAAAATAATAAGGTCCATCCAAACAGAAACTTTCTACGTCAATATTAACCGATATCGCCCCTTGAAAAGTCGAGTTTTTGACGTCATCTGCCGCGGTAGTGACACCCTTGGTTTCTTAGACCTTGCTTTCAGCAGTCGGTGTGACACACATTTGAACAGGTTATTCAACGTAAAACTCGCAAGGTGTAAGAAATCAAGGGTGTCATTGCCGCTATCGATAACGTCAAAACCCGACTTTTCAAAGGGTGATATCTCGGCTAATATTCAACTTGGAAAGTTGCCGTTTAGATAGATCTCATTAGCTTTAGCTAATCTACAAGAATCAAGCATCAAAACACGATTCTGCGCCCAGCGCAAATGACCCCTTTAATGCTGACCCATCGACAGGTGAATATTTATTTGCTCGAGTAAGTAATTTCTCATGTTTGCATCCGGTTTGGTGTCTAAAGTAATGTTCATGAACGATTATTTGCGCAGGTTCGAGATGGATAAATGGCAAGGTCGAAATGCGATGATCACCGGCGCAAATTCTGGGATCGGCGCAGCCGTCACTCGCAAACTCCTCAAGTTGGGGCTCAATGTCATCGGTGTTGACAAAAACACAGATATGCTGCAGGTAAAAAGTCTTCCGAAAAGAGGGATCCCTCTGCTTCAACCTTTACCGGTGAAAACCTACCCTCACCCTCCCACCTCTCCTGAATTTTTAGGGTTTTCATCTTATCTGATTTTCTTCTTCCTATTTTCATTCTGAAAGAAAATGCTTGTACTCAAGAGAAATTATCATTTCAATGGTTAAAGTGCAAAACCACGTATCTCTATTGCGGTGTCTCAAAACTTTCACATCCACTTTATTTCTCCGAGGAGAAATACCGCCGTGCTAAGAAAAAACGCCGTATGAACATTCAAGAGATGCCAAATTCACCTAGATAAAACATATCTTTTCTTGAAATGTCGAAATATTTCAGGTAAAATTGCTAACAAAATCGTCCGGAAAAAATGAAGAATAATATTCACAATATCCCGGGTAAATTTGCGTTTTATTGAATAAAATGTGGCAACGTCTAAGGGCTGTTATGGCGTTTTCCTTTAGCAAGGCAGAAAAAGCCAATCATGTCATAGCTTGACATTTATTGCAGAATACACCGCTGATAGAGGAAAATTCAAGGGACTTTCCCAGAAATTAGGCTGACTAGTTGCAAAAGAAAAAATAGAGTATAACAGGCATTGGCAGATCCAGCGAGTTGGCAACATTGTCTTTTCTCCATTAAAACCTATGGAAGTTTATCGATTCTCGGAGGGACCAGGTGCTCCGATAAGAATCGATTATTTAGCATAGGTTTAAATGGAGGAAATCCGGTGTTGCCAAATTGCTGGATCCGCCTCTGATGACAGGAAGTCTGCAACGTCACAAATGGAAATACGCGGTTTCGCACTTTAGTCATCGATGTGATTTCCTGGTGGAACAACACGAATTTAAATACAAGGATTCTGGTGTGAGTTTATCGAGTCCCAATGGCTATAATATATTGATAAAGTTTTTATAAAACCACTTGGTTTTTTTTTTACAAAAGCCCACGTGAGGTCACTTTCTGACCTACATTTTTGAAGTTCATGGTTGGAAACGCGTGCAAAGGCTCGGTTTGTTTATTATTTTTTCACTTGCAAGTGGAATTCTTTCCTTGAGAAGACCGACTGCCGACTAGCCCCAGGGCTTGGACGCCTTAAAGAGAGGAAAAACACATTTTAAGCATCGAAACTCATAAACCTCAAATTTCTGACTTAAAAAAGTGTTCTCTGCAATCTCAATGTACATGTGAGTTACGTGATTGTTCGCATGGAAACTAAAAAACTAATGAGGGAATCTATTTTTTAAGCGAGCTATGGTTGGATCGTGAGATTAAATTTTTCTATAATTTTTTTACGGTTCCCTTGAGCGTCTTCCAAGATCTCAAAGGGGAAATATGATCTCATTTTTGAGCCACATTAAGAAGTTATACAATATTTCAATCCAACTAATTCGTGAAAAAACTTTTCTAGAAACTATTTTAAATGAACCGCAAACTTCAAACATTTATACCTCCGGTTGAATTTGAATTTTGACAGTTTTTTGTTTTAAATTTCCATAGTAATACTCAAAGTAACATCAGAATCAATTTACAAATTTTGAATTTTTCTGCATTGAGATCCCGTTCCCGCAGACAGTCTCATGTATAAGCCTATGACTAAATCCTAGGAATGCGTATCTCTATCAAATGCAACTTTTAAAAGTCCACCATTATATTTTTATTAGGTGTAATATTATTGAGAGCAATTTGATCGAATTTCAAACGCCGGCGACACTACAAGCATAGCAATCTTTTTCCGCCAACGCTATTCTTGAAACACGATCAAACTACTGCAGCAACTATTACTGATCCCAAGCCACTTACATTGCAATCGTTCGCAGGATCAAAAGAAGCCCGCAATAACGTACATACATATAATTAAAAATCTACTAAACAGTGAGCAGATGACCAGTAAGGAGTTATATTTTAATTGTATTTTATTTATAACAAAAAAAAAAAATATTTCTTTGCAGTTTCTTGTGAATATTTTTATTGAGTAAAATATTAAAGAAGGTGAAAAAAACTATGAGTAGATTTTTTTTCTCTAAAGAAGTATAAAACATTTGCAAATATTTGCAATTTCATATATAGTCGGAGGTAAGTATTTCTTTACTTAAACTATCGATAGAGAAGTCGGAATGAGAAATTCCGAAAGTACTGTGAAAGAACTCCAATTAAATGGCAACTCGTGTGTTTTACAGGAGATGAAAGATGACATAAAATCAGCCGGAGAATTGTATCCACGCAGTGTAGAGCTGCAGAACGAAGAGGAGATCATGGAGGCATTCAGATGGACAGAAGAAACACTCGGCGGTGTTGACGTTATGATCAACTGTGCAGGTGTCGGAGGAAGGGCAAGTTTACTAGGTACTTTAAATTTTTTACTATTAATATAGTTTTTTTCTGGGGGAGGGGGGGGCACAACTTCAAATACCTCCAGCGAGGCAGTCCTGCGATTTATGTCATACAAACAGTACCATCTCCCCCCCCCCCCTAGTCCAACAACCAACCCGAGGCAAGCAACGTACTTACTGTGTCGCAATAGTTCAGTGGATATTAAGCAAATAGACAACACTGTTTTTCTCCATTTAAATCCATTAAAATGTCCATTTCATAGGTGAAGAAGCTGCCTCGCCAAAAATATATTGTTTTACATTAATTCCCTGGTAAAAATTGGCAGTAGAATCTGTGTTCCAAAATACCATAGACCTAAAGCCGGCTGTAAGATTTTCAATAGCTTCTATAGCCGGCTGCCCAATTTCATATAGCTTTTTATAGCCGATGGCGATTAAGCGACAGCCAGGTGATAAAGTGTATGTTAAATGTTACTAATTACTGATGCTAGGACTTAGTGAGTTTTTGGACTACCGCTCTATTTTTGGGCCGTAGTATCTTGATTTATTTTGCGCGGAAAGCTCCGTACTTTTGAGGGATGCCTGCCATTCCTGATATATTGGAGCGCCTTCAATTTCGTATGATACTGTGCAATACCTCTGGTGTGAAATAGTTGCTTCAAGCGCCGTGGCACGCTGCGGCGCGGCGGGCGGGCAGCCAGCGCGAAAAGCACATTAGCGCCTACAAACCTAACAGGGATACTTCACGCATTGCGCCATGCGTGAAGTATCCCTGTTAGGTTTGTAGGCGCTGGTGCGCGCTTATCGCTGGCAGCACGCCGCTCTGCTCTGTGTTAGGCTCAAATTTATAATCTCACGGAGTCAGCGTATTTCAACTGATGATTTTGAAATGTTTGCACATCCTGTATGGATTATTCTCATTTTAATTGATGAAAAAAAAAATGTATTAAAGGAAAATATAATGTGTGTTTTGTAAATATTATGGTGGTTCCGTATCAAACTTAATGATTTCCAAAGCACACAAATTTCTACACAATTTCTTATAGCATTTCATAGCCGATGACGATAAAGTGTAGAGCCCGGCGATAGGAACTATAGCCCGGCTGTGTACTTCTTTATCGCTTCGTATAGCCCGGCTGTATGATTTGCTCCGCTTTCTACAGCCAGTTTTAGATTTTCTATTGCCTTCTTTAGCCGGCTTTAAGAATTACTATGGTGTTTTGAAACGCAGCTGCTATCGCCAATTTTTACCAGGGTTTATATGGACTATTCATATTGGGCGGGGGGTGGGGGTAGTGGCTTTGTTTTTATCAATCTTAATCTTACTGATTTTCATACTATCTTGCGAACTTTCAGGAATCGCCACTGCACCAGTTACTAGTATTGTAACGTGTGGTAAGATATTATTTATGAGGCATGCATATTCAAACGTCACTTTTTCCCAACCGAAAAAAAATCCCTTTTTTCTATTTTTTTTGTACCAGTCTCTATGTGGTTAGATCTAAAATCCTACAAATAAAGTTCAGTGTAAATGTACATCTGCAAATTTCAGAAGTTGAAGTCAATATAATTACATACAATATTGAACACTTTAATGGTGTAACTTAAGACATAATTTTGGCATACCAAAGTTTTTAAGCTATCCTTTTAATTACAACAAAAGTTTACAAATTACAGTGTGGTTTGACCTGATACTTTGAAAGTCAAAGTCCATGAATATATTGCGCATAAGTAATATTGTGCACTTCTATGGTGTGACAAGACATTTATTTAGAGGACACAACTGATGAAAGCCATGAGTGTTACCAGCCGTTGTCAAATTAAACATCTGTCTTTTTTACAGGAAAAAATCTGTGCCTATTACCTGGGAAATGTCAGACACTTTTCTTATTGCTTTAGAGAAAATTCCGTAAACTTTCCAAGAGAATTGGTAGTATCATTCTCGTGTAAAAAAAAAGACCGTCAAATGAAATTTAACATGAGCTGATGTCTCATGTTGTCCTTTTTTTTAAAAAAAAAAAAAATAAAAAGCTGTCAATCTAGTTTCATTTAAACTTTTACAAAGAACACATTAGCTTACCGAGATACTAAAAAATCAGCCCCGCTAACTCAAAAAAGTTCGCAAAAATATAAAATAAACTGTGTCTATATTGGCCAATCAAAAAAAAATAATAATAATGATCACTTACTGAAGGTTTTTTTCAATGACAGCACAAAATATACACTACAAGAGTTAACTCCTCAACATCATAATTCAATATTCACCCACAATACATCATAGAGGAAGCTGTAAGTTTTCCCGATTCGAACGGCAGAGAAAAAAAAAATTTAGTTACGATATAAAAAAGCGTTTCTCTGATTTTTTATGACTGCGTCGACGATGCGCTGCGTTAATGCCTTTAAAATTGATTTTATATCGGGCTTCTGCTTCGATGCGTTCCACAGGATAAGTAGAGTGGGTTTTAATTAAACACGTTCTAGTTCGACCTATAATTGATGAAGAACCACACAAAATGCAGTGAATACGCACAGAAAATGCATAAAAACTCCATTATTTCATTGATAAAAAAACCAGTTTGGTCGGATCAATGCGCACAGTGGTTTGTGTTGATATTTTTTTGGAAAAACCATTGACTAATAAGGGGCATGATTATGAGCTGAAGTCGGTCAAAAATTAACAACGGGTTACGTAAAATAGTTCTCATTGCCGTCATTACATCATAGCCCCTGGTTTTTCATATCAAAATAAAAATGGAAAGTATGCCTAATTTGCTCCAGAAAATGAAGAATCCATGAATACATGTCACTTTATATGACTATGCGCTGCATTCATTTCGAAGTTTGTATTAAAAAAACGTAGATTCGGGGGCGGGGGGGGGGGAGCAAAAAATGTAAAAATCTAATCAACCATACTTAAAGTACAAAAATTCGATTCAGAGTAAAAAAGCTTTAAAGGGGCACAAACATGAACAAAAACATTTGTTAGAAAAGAAGAGAGGGTTTTCTGTCAAAGAATTCCGATTTTTTCCCCCTCCACGGTTTGGGTTGTGTTTAAACTGAATTTTTCAGTTAAATTCCGCTTATGATAGACTTTTTCTCAGGAACTTTTTCTTTTTCTTTTTGATCTTGCTACACTATAAAATATGAGCTTTGCCAAATTTTGGCGTTCTCTCTGTTCTAATTAGTCGACGAATTATAGCCAACCAGAAAACGTAATCGGAAAAGCCAACATGACGCCATCGGGAAATTTCTTTGATTACGTCATCTTGGTAATGATCGTGTATCGTATGACGTCATATTTTAAAATAAAAAACCAATCAGGAATCTCAAATTATTGCAAATCGATTCACCCGTTTTTTGTCCCTTCACCATGCTTGGCGCACAGTGCCGCGACGCACATAGATATAGAGTCAATAGGAGCAGTCGGACTTAAAGTGTCATACTAACACTGCAAATTTAGATTTTTATTTGTCAAATTTTCAATTTTGAGGGGTGCAACTTGAGGAAAATTCTGCGAGAAAACTAATGGGACCATTTCTAAGACATTGACATTTTGTAATAGCGGAGTTATAAGCCTTTAAAGTGAAGTTCGTAAATTGTATTCGACTTCCCCACACTGAAAAAAAAATCTCAGTATATTTACTAAAAAAAGGGTAAAATTACCAAGAATTCAGGGTTCTGTTTGATCCCAGTTTTTTCTTGGTAAAATTACCATTTATGGAATTGGTAATTTTACCGAGAAATCTCGGTAAAATTATTGAACTTTCTCGGTAATTTTACTGGACCTTGGTAAAAACGCAAATATTTTTTATCGACAATGTTAGAATTACCGAGATAAAAAAAGGCAAAATGACCGGGAATTGATTACCAATAAAAGTGGTATTCTCACCTGAAAAAACAGTAAAAATACCGGTTTTTAGGTGAGCTTACTAGTCTGTCTTGGTAAAATTACCAATAATTGGTGAAAAGAGTTAGATGGTAAAGGTACCAACGGACCTTGGTAAAAACGCCGAGAGTTTTTTTTCAGTGCAATTGATTTTTCCATTGTGCGACGGCAGCAAACATTGATATTGGCGAGTGACATGACGCAAGGTGGTTGGCCGGTCAAGGGAGAGTACCTTGAATGTCGGACCAATGTTAAGTCCGCGGTGGACAGCAGCGGTCCGGTCCGCAACCGGGGACCGGTTCGGGTTCTGGTTGTTAAAACAAAGTGTTTTGTAACTCATCTCGGGTGATGTAACACCGGTTCCCGCGCTGCCTCGCCGCGTCGCGACGCCGACGACGACCGGTCCGCTGCGTCGCAGAATGTAAACAATGTCGCTCCTCTCGCGAAAAGGGAGCGGGGACCCTCTGCTTCTTCGGTCGATGTCAATCCCGCTGGTTGGAAACTGGTTTCAGCTTTGGGGGCAAAGCCCTCCAAGCATACCGCCGTGTCTAAGAAACGCCGTATGAACCTTCAGACGTTGCCATATTGCGTTCAATAAAAACGCATTAACTGGAAAATTTGTAAATATCGGTGACCAAAAAGCGGAACCACGTATCTCGTTGGCGGATTTAGGGGGGGGGATGAGGGGCGGGGTTGTTGAAAACTGGTTTCAGCTTTGGGGGGCAAAGCCCTCCGAGCATACCACCGTGTCTAAGAAAGAACGCCGTATGAGCCTTCAGACGTTGCCATATTTCGTTCAATAAAAACGCAGTAACTGGAAAATTTGTAAATATCGGTAACCAAAAGATTAAACAACATATCTTGTAAGCGGATTTTGGGAGGGGGCATGAGGGGCGGGGGGCTTCCCCGCTTGCCGGAAAAAAAGAGGAACGAGAGAAGGAAGAAAGGAGGAATAAGGAACGTATTGAATACGGGGAAACGCTTGGTAATTATTATTCATGACTCAATTGACTCAAATTGCATAAAAGGTGCCACAAAAGTTTTTTGGGGGAGGCCCTCGGACCCCCTCTCGCCCCCCCCCCCCGGTTGAGGTATCTGTATCCGCCTATGACGTATCTCCATCGTGGTGTTTCAAAAGTTCCGCTTCCATTTTATCTTTTCGAAGAGAAACAAACTAACTTTATGGCTCGAAATTTATACAGAATATTCTGCAAATAGATAAGGAAAATCAAGGAAGGTTTCAGTAATTTAGGTTGACTTATTTTCCAAAGAATAAATGAACTATGACAGGAAATCTGCTAAGTCGCAAATGGAAGTGCGTGGTTACACATTATGGGTATCAAATTTTTTTTTTCAAATTTTTTGGAAAATATATTTTAAATTTAATCGAAGTTACCTCAAAATTTCATGAGAATGTGCATAACTGTCTTCAAGAATACATGTTTCATCCTGCGAAATTTGACAACTCTCGAATGTTCATACGGTGTTTTTCCTTAGCATGACAGCTTAGGAGATCTGTCAAATCACTTGGATTCTAAGTTCAGTAATGAGATTAGAGACAGGATGGACGAATTCAATCCAGGATCAGGCTTGCTTACTATATCCGGTGTTGCATAACCTTCTTTTTTGCTCTATTTTTGTTATCATCAAACAAAGAAGAATGATAGGTGGAACTAATAGGGCACGTGGGGCATAGTCCTTCAAAATTCAACGTCTACCCTTCTAAAAAATATAAGGAATTTTTCAAATAAAGAGCATGACGTTGCCATCGCATGTCTAAAAGTTTATGGTTGTCAATTTTTTGGTGAGAACAACTTAACATTGCCCCTGAGATGTCTCAATTTTTAAATTTTCCCTGGCCCCTCTTTGGTTCTGAACGATTTTCCTTAAACCCTTCTGGATTTGCCCCGGGGCCTTTCTGTGCCCCACAGACTCCCCTACTCCTCTTGATGAAGTAGTTGATTATTGAAATTGATACAGACAAAGCGATAGACAAAGAAAACGTAGGGAACATGGAGGAATCCTATTGATTGAAACGGGTGGTTAAGGGGGAAAATGATGGACTAAAAGGGTCTTTCACCGTTGCCGTTAGTTAGTCCTTTGCCCATTGCAACCACCCGCTTCCACCAATAGGATGGCTTTATTTCCCTTTTGTCTTATTTGTCTATCGATTAGTCTATGAATTTCAATAATCAGAGCGCAGAACCCCACACACACAATTTCAAGTTCTCTTTACTTTTCCACTGCTCGATGATGTCCAATTCTTATATTATCCAAGTAATTTTTCAATAAGTAGTTTCAGAAAAAATCTCTGTCAAAATCTCAACTTTTAAAACTCAAGCACCCTTGTCAGTTCACCTACGTTCCTTCGGAAAAAGGTGACAAACTTATCATCCAATTGAGGCGACTGAAGTTGAACGTTCGAAAAAAATTGACTCCTGTTAAATTACTTACAAGGACCTTGCACATTTCACATTCTAATATCGTCCAAAGCGTGCATCCTAACGTGGCACTCAAACATTCATCGTCGGAATAATAATTAGAAGGGTTCAGAGATAGCAAGAAGTTGAATCCGTACATCACTATAATTATTAGTTCAGAACCAAGGTTCAAGGTCTCAAGGTCACGGGATCTCATATTGCGGCAATCACACGAATTATCGGTGCCGCTCATTACCCTTGCACTAGTTTTGGGAATATTAGGACCTTTCGTTTGGCAATTAACTGGGCGCTTTGATTCTGTTCGGAAATAATCGGTTAGTGCCTTCATCTGCAGCGTTATGCATCAAAAATTATACCTGATAGCCACCTGATTATGGTCACCTCATTCCCCAAAAATATTAGCGCATGGTCCTCTTCACTACGTTACGCGATAGCAAAGAAATTTCGCGGACGAGGGAACGTAACTCTATTCCGAGGTTGTAAAATTAACTTAAATAATAGAGAATTTGCAATTGTCTGAAGTTTGATGAATTTTGTGTTTAAATGGGAACCATTGAGTGAACTGATCACGAGGATACCCTTGGTTCATAAATTGAAGAATTATTGGAGAAGATATGACAAAATGATCTACTCTGCTAAAATACAAGTGTTTAAATGAGAAATGCCGCCAGATGACGTCACTAGGCGGTGCATTTTCTCACCTTTAAATTTATTTTTATACCATTTCCCATATCAGAAGAAATGAATAAAAACTACTGTGAAATTAGCTTTTTAAGCATTTTCAGATGAAGCAATAAAACATGTGCATGCAAATTCTCCATTGAATTTTTTACAAGAGTCGTATGACAATTCAATTTTTGTCGAAAATTTGTTTGATTTTTCCGTATGTCCCGAAGAAAATCAATGAAATTTGGAATTACAACGCTCGACAGTCTCTCAATGAAAATGATTTACAAACTGATTGCAGAAGACGCACGAGTCGTTTAGACAGAAAGTTGGTAGAGTAGTCAATGTGCGTTAAAAATCAGCATTAAACTGGAAATCTCAATCTTTTGCCTCTATATTGAGATTTTCAGCACGGAAAAAAATTAAATTGCTGATTCAACAATTCAATTGCTAAAAACAGTGAGTGCAATGTTTCGATGTAAATTTTACAACAAAAAAATGCTACTTTAACCACCCCCGTGGTTAAATTAGTTTATAATGTGGTTAGAGTAGCAATTTTTTGATGTAAAATCTATGTTGAAACATTGCACTCACTGTTTTGAGCAATTGAATTGTTGAATCGGCAATTTATTTTTTTCCGTGAGCTTCATGCTGATTTTCAACGCACATTGGCTACGTTACCAACTTCCTGTCCATAATAAAAATGAAATTTAAGAATAAAAATTTTGGAGCGTGTTAAGAAGTTACGTTATTTTGCCTTGAAAATTACGATATATGCAAAATTAACGATCAAAACTTGAACTTCTCAATGCAACGTAAACCGTGCAGAAAATGAACGCTTGCGGTTGCAATTGCACCGAATCATATTTCCACTTCCACCGATAATTATACACCGTGTGCAGTGCAACGATCCAGGCTCCTCCTTTCTCAACTCCGGAAGACCGAATCCAGAGACATCCAGCTATCCGGATTCCGGATATTTCGCTAGTGAACTTAATCAGCCTCGGCGCACGGCTCTTGCTTATTCCGGATAAACGGAGGTCACTCGCTGCACTGACATTACATTGCAGCATCTCGTAGCTATGACTTAATAAATTACGGCTATATCAATGACAATTTGAATACGGTTCACTTTTAAAAATCCTAGAATGCAGTTATAACATTCAAGACCACTTCGTCCAAACCAGCTCTGACCAAAGTATCACAAGCGCCATGCGACGTTTTAAAATTTCCGCCGCCATTCTATTATTTTACTGAGAAATTGTTCGACAAAGCTGTCCGATATAATTTTACTGAATTTTCTTGGTGCTGTCGATAAAATTCAGCGACATTTTCAAACAGATTCAACCAAAAATGTCTCTAAAAAACAATAAAATGGCGGCGGAAATTTGGCGCTCGTGATACTTTCGTCGGAAGGTGACGACTTATTTTAAAATCCCGCAGTCTCATCATTGAATCGTCTTTCCCCCCACGAAAGAACGTAACTATATTTCGGTGTTGCCTTACACTGGTAAAAAAAAACCTCTTGGACCAATGCCGCGGTGCATTGACTTAAGAGTGCAGTTTCTTGTCGCCGGATTTAAGAGTCTTGAACTCTTGTTTCAAACGGATTATGCATTGATTCAAGCGGATTTTGCATTGATTCAAGCGGATTTTGCATTGAAATAAGAGTCCAGACTTTTAAATCCGGCGACAAAAAACTGCACGCTTGAACCAAGAGGTTTTTGTTACCAGTGTTCCTTTCACGAATTGCATATTTACCAAAACAACCTTAAAAATTTCTAACGGAAAATTTTACTGATTTTTCCTCATATTTCGCGCAAAATTTTAAAAAAAAAATTGGATACAAATAGCACAAGTACATATGTACATTATTGAGTCGATTATTGGTAACCTTAGAATAGAATCACTTTCCTTCGTCCGGGAGACGACGAAATTTTCTATCCATCGTTAGATCGGTTTTTACAGTCTCGCATCGTTCAAAAGAATGGATTAGGAGTGGAAATTTATGAGATTTAAAATTATGAAAGAACAAACCTAAATGTGGTAAAAAAATTTAACTTCCACCGCCGCGCTGACCGCACTGTGTTGGCGCAATGCGTGAAGTATTCATGCAGTCTTGTAGGCGCTATGCGTTTCACGCCGACCGCTGCTGACCACACTGTTTGGCGCAATGCGTGAAGTCTTCATGCAGTCTTGCAGGCGCCATGCGTTTCCAGCCGACTGCTGCTGACCACACTGTTTGGCGCAATGCGTGAAGTATTCATGCAGTCTTGTAGGCGCTATGCGTTTCATGCTGGCCGCCGCGCCGCCCCGTTCCAGGTCAAATTGCGTGTTTGGTTTCTCTCTTAACTCGACTAATTGAAGGTGTTGTCTCATGTATGACCGAGAGACGACAAAATTAGAAATTACTATATTTTACTCCGAGGAAATGAGAGATTTTGTCGTCTTTTCTCGTTTGTAATTTATTTTCTGAATCCGATTTTTTCTCTCTCTTTCTTTGATACCTACATTTAAAAAGATTGCAAAATTTGCCGCCTCCTACATTTTGCTGGCATGGGCCGCGGCCCATGTGGTCACCCCCTTAATCCGGCCCTGGATTTACGATTCACGGCAAAAAAAACCAAAACGCCTTAGTTTTTGAGCGTATGCAACGCGGCCATCCTTTGAGCAGAAATAGTTGCATCAAGGAGTTAGAACGTTGATACTCTTGCATCAAGAGTAAATTTTGCTCTCCATTTTCTTTCAAGATTTTTAACCAGCGTATGCACATTATTAAAAGCGAATCCCGCAAAGTAAACTTGTAAATAAATGTTTCAGATGGTACTGTCGACGAATGGAAGAAACTGATGGATGTGAATGTAATCGCACTGAGCATTTGTACCAAAGAAGCTATCGATTCCATGAGGAAACGAAACGTAGATGGACATATCATTCACCTAAGCAGGTAAGCAGCATTTAGGAATGAAAAGGCTGCAATTTGATAAAGATCGAATGTTGGCCTTAAAAAATGCTTTCTCAGTTGTTTGCTGTATCCACTTCAGTCAAATCATGTGCATTGAACGACAAGAACAAAAAAACTTCTTTGAGGATTGATAAAAATAGCTACGCGCGGTGTTAGTCAAACGCGCGTTCTCAATTAGCACCGATCTGTGGGTGTTTTTGAAATCAATGAGCTCTTTCGTCAAGACCACCCAATATTTTTACACCTTTTGAAAATAAAAGTGAGCCTCTACCAAAGAAGCTACACTGTAGTAAATTTTAGAGTGAAACTTCTGCCGTGATAGCGAAGAGAGCCGTAAGTGCAAAAATGAAGTTTTGAGAAAACGGGCTCAGAAGCTTCTGACAAGAACATTTTATTGAAAGAAGCCTCCGTTCTTTGTCAAATTGCCACTAATCGTCCGGAAGACTCCTAGAAATCGTCTGGATGATTAAAAATCGACTGATTTTATTTCCATTATATAAAAAGGGTATTTTTCATTTTCATGCTAGGTTATTGTTAGGCAAGACATCCGTAAATGCTATCTTCTGCGCGCTTTTGTGGTAGCGTGTTGGACACACAACAAACACATTTTCAGGTTCAAAATCGGCAGATGAGGGCCGCATTCCTCTTGAAAGCGCTGTTTTCATTGGCTCTCATGCACCTGCGGCTGTCTCGAAAAAAACTACGTTATTTTTTGTGCACTTACGGCTTTCTCATACGTCTTGTTTTCATTAAATTAGGATGAATTTTTCTGTTTTAGCTGTCTCAGTAATTTCATCTAAAAGAGTTTAGACGAATTTTGAAGAAAACACGATTTCGAACATTTTGCACTTACGGCTCTCTGCGCTATCACGGCAGACTTGGTGTCGGGGTCTATATACAGCGACCAAAAACCTCCAGTCATATTAATGCGGAGCGGAATCAAATCTCGTTTTGGAGTGACTTACACTATTACGAAGCGGAATCTATACTCTTTCTGCGGAGTGTCCAACGCTTTTACAGTGCTAATTTTACTTCGCATTCATATCACTCGGGGTTTTTGGGTGCTATATAGACTCCGGCACCTATTTCACTCCTCGATTTTTGACAGTGTACAAAAAACTAAAATAGAGTGACAATTTCGAGATTTCGCAATCTAGATTCGTGTTTTCGTATAGAGTCATCGTTGAAATGTTTCAGTGTCCACGTCAAATAAGTTTACGCACCTCTAGACTGCGACGAAGACATTCTGACGTCACTTTGAAATGTAAAGTAAATAGGAGGATCACACTGGAAAAAAAAGTTACGGAATAGATAGGCATACCGTCCGTTTCGAGTGTTGAGGCCGTAGCTTTGACTGCTCTAGGTGCTGCGCCCGGATTTTTCGACCTCTGAGCCCGGAACACGGAAGGTATGTCTATATAGCCCGTGAGTACGGCTTCCACCGCCGGATTTTTTTTCCAGTGCAAAATGGTGGATCTTCTGTCGCAGTCTAAAGTTGCAGGCTCTACAATGTTAACATTATTCACGAATTTTTTAGTAGTGTGTCATGAAGCAGGGGCTTCAGATTCCGAGCATGTAAAATTAACTATAAGGGTGGCTAAATCAGCATCTAGGTTTCACCAGACGCAACGGACTACTAGACAAGGCACGAATGAACCCAATCCGTGGATTGCGGGTGAAGGTTTAACAATAAGCTGTATAACACAGTGTACCCGCCGGCTAGTGCAGAGTAGGCAATTTGCACATCAGTTAGCATGTGTAAAATGGTGTAACGTTGGAAGTATTTCTCCCCTGTCGAAGGCGCTACTTGGAGAACGCGCGGGCGCACTACACAAGTAGACCAGGTACGAATAATTAAGCATTCTGCTTCATGTTTCTGAAATAGAATTTCACGTAAAACTTGATTGTTGCATCAAAAATTTCTGAAATTACCTCCTAAATAAGATATCAACGTTTTTATTTAACACTGGTCACGGGAATTTTGACATGCTCGATCGGAGGAAACGCAATTCTCTACGTGGGTCAAATCGCGCCTCACAACAGTTTTGGCAGGCATTCTTAGTCGAGCACTGTTCCTTCTCTACCCTGCTATAACTGAGTCAAAGCATCAAGATTGAGGTTGCCAGATTTTTATAAAGCAAAGATTGCCATGGTAAAGTTTAGTGTGCAATTTGACTCACATAGACTATTGTGTTTTCATGAGCGGGAGATCTGAATTCGCGCGTCAAAAAATATTAAATATCTTGGGTACGAGTAGATTTCAGTAATTTTCGTCGCCGGAATCGTGTTCTACGTGAAATTTTGGTTGAGAAACATATATCAGAATGCTTAACTTGATGTCCATTTTGACATCCAAAATGCTATGTCAGCACATCATATTTTCTGTGCAGTAGCGAATGCCGCGACCGGCCGGCGCACAAAGGAACGAGCCATTGGAAGAGGTCGGACCTAAAATTTTTAACTGAAAAAACGAATTTTTATGTATACTTCGTCACAATCTCAATTTTCAACAGTATTTTGAAGGGAGATTCCATTAAAAAACCAATGGAACCCTTTCAAACTTTTCCGCTTCGTATTTTTGAAGATGTGAGATCATAAAGTTTCAAAATTTTGTCTGATTTCTTTCATGTATGTTTTCGCTCTATTGTGCGGCGCCTCTTAATTAGCGATGAGTCTTCGCGTGTGCGGGCTTTTTTCGGGCGTGACTATTTTAGGGAGAAATGCAGCATTTCACGTTTATGGGTAGTCGCGTCTCAAGGTCGTCATAAATATCGGTTCTCCGCGGCGCACGGCAAAAACGGGTCTTTACGCAACGATCCCCGGGTTGCCATCCTTTAAAAGCCCGATTTTTTTCGGTACGGGATGGCTACTTCAACGGCACGATTTTGCAACAATGGAGACGCAACAATCGTTCGAATCCATGCATGTAGCTTCTCACCTTTCTCTGACACAGACACTCCGGGAAAATTGGGTCGAAAGACCATCGGACAGGGTCAGAATTCAAGCACGGTTGTACAATTTTTTCCCCCCGACCAGGTTGGCTTAGTGGTCAGCAAGTTTGACTCTAGATCAGTGGGTCTCGCATTTGAATCCCGGTGGAGGCGAAAAATCGTCGTTCCTCCCACGAAAGAACGTAACTACAGTTCAATGTTGCCAAATTTCCCCGCATCGATTGCACTTTTACCGGAAGAATTTAGGGAATTTCTAACGCGAAATTTTTCTGCTTTTTCCTCGGATCTCGTGCAAAAATTAGACAAATATTGAAGAAAAATTACGCCGGTTCATCTTTGTAAAAAAAAATTGAATATTTTAGGGCAATTTTGCAACCTTGAAATGGAGTTACGTGCCTCCGCCAGGGAAACTACAAAACTCTCCCAGAATAGACGAGTAAATCTGCGAGAACAGCTTCTTATCGGCCATGATACCTGCAAAGTTGAAAGCTTAAAGCATGGATATGCATCGAACCCAATGCTCTTTGAAGTTCGTAGGGTTTTTGAGGGATTAAGTCGATAAAATTATGTAAAGAGAAGAAAGAGCAAATTCTCAAAATTTAACTAAGAGTACGACGCAATCATTGAAAGTGTCTGAGACCAAGTTGATGGTGACAATCTAAAATCAGTCAAAGAAATATTTAATCTAAAGAGGCTATCTCACCAAAATCACCAAAATAAGTCTCTTGCCAATTACATTATGCAGAAGATAATATTATTGGCAACAATATTCTGAAAATTAATGCATGAGGCTTCCATTCTCCAATGGTATCGTATGAGCAGATCCAACATTAACAAACATCTTCAGCACAGTCTACAAAATTTAAGGCTTTAATAAGGTTATACCAACGTGAGTTTCATTTTCTCTGTTTACTCTACTGCCTCATTTTATTGGGAAAATGATAAAATCTTGAGGGTGATTTCAGCTCCGTACTTGGCCCTTGGCCGAACAATTGAATGAAAATCGTTGCCATATCAGCCTTCTCTATAAACTGATACCAAAGCCGGCTAATTTAATTAATATTTTCTTTTAAAATCCTTTTGATCCGTTCAAAATATCAGGATTAAAATGATTTTCCGACTTCTTTGTCACAATCATTTTTCAAAACTGTTTTTTTTTTTCATGTAGGAAACTGAATATCAATGTACTGATTAAACTTGGAAAAACTACGCTTTTCTGAAATATTTCTAGGGTCCCTTCTTCCGAAAAAACTAGCACAAGAGACACGATTCGACTTACTGCATCTCACTGATTCATATAATTAAATATTATGCGATTAAAAGTTAATATAATTAGGTGTATTTTTTATTCGTCACGACAACAATGGACACCAAGATACCCCATAAACGAATTAATTTCCATCGATCACGTATATGAATGGACCGGGCTGAGTAAACACCGGACCCATAACGAGGTGGATTAACCCGTTTTATTTGTGCGCAGTAGAGAGAAGGCATTTTGATTCGGAAAGATCATCTCCATAAGGGGTGAGATCAAGTTTACTCTTGTTGCCACATGTCTGTAAAGAATTTCTCAATAAGTTTTCTTTTTTTTCAGCACAGGGATGGACCACAAGACAAGGTCCAAAGTTAAGCATTCTGATGAATGCTGCTGTTCAAAGTTTCGTGTAAAATATAATTTGCTCCAAAAAAAAAAAAACAACAAAATTACTGAAATCAATTCCCGCCCCAAATCTGATCGTCACGGTAACTTTTGGTGTGAGCGATTTCACTCAGATTTTTATTCACTCTATGAGCAAGAAGTATAAATTTATGCATTAAAAAAAATTAATGTCTTTTTTTTTGGGAGATATTTTCAGTAATTTTCGTGGACCAAATCGTGTTCTACGTAAAATTTTGATAAAGAAACCAATTCTAATGCTTCTTGCACCTTGTCTTGAGGTCTATTGCGATTGCACATAAAAAATAATTAACTCTAGCCTCGCACATCAAACGATGACTGCATCCCATAACTCGATGCTATTATGTAATTTTCGGCCGGTATCGATGCCTATCGATTTTTTAATGTACAGTCAAATGTGGCGTAAAAGAACAATTCAAAAGCCCTCACCAGAAAAGCACGTATAGTTCGGGCAATCTTCAAAAATGATTTCTGTAAGAAGTTTCAAAAGAAGTGTGATATCCCCTCCAAATACTGTCGCTCTAAACTTAAATTTCATACACATTAATCGTAATCATGTCCTCGACCGATGCATCGAAAATCAGGAGGAGAACGAGAAGTTCTTACTGTCTCGGTCGGCGCGGCGGGCGCAGTGTGGCTGTGCGCTGTGATATTAGCGCCTTGATGCAGTGGCGCGGCGTACTTTGCGATAAATCGATTGTTATGAAATTTAGACCTACGAAACAGCGTGACTTACCTAAACAGAGTGTTCGTAGCGAACACCTTAATAATCGATTCTTTACCATTGGTTTAAATGGCATAACAATCGATACAACGCAATTCACGCCACGCCACTGGAGTTGATGCGACTGTTCGCGCTTTGCGGATGTGCGTGGTGCATACGGCAAAATTGAAGGCACTCAAGCTTCGTTCCCCACACAATAGGAATTAGGACACTCTTAGTCTACACAAATTGCGGGCAAAGAAACAGTTCCTTGGAAGCAAATAAAAAATTAGAGGCAAATAGTTTGAAACAATTCCTCAGCCTTCCTGATTGGTCGTAACTAGTGTTGCACCAAACAGCATAACTCTTTTGAGAGGCAAGTGCTCGGGTGAGGTTTTTCTTATTCAGACATCAGTTTTGGACTGAATTTTGTACGAATTCACTAACGTGCTTTTCAAAACATTCATTCTGGTTTCTTTCTTTTCTTTTTTTTCTGCTGGTTTGTTAGCGTATATTCCGTCAGGACTTACATTCATTTCTTGACTATATTTATTGTCTGGAGGCATCAAGAAATTTTTGGCACATTTGTGCTCTAGGCTTGTCAACTTTCCAGGAACTATGATTGAATAGAATCTGTTCCTGCAGATCTACTCGTTGTTTCCGTGTAAATTTAGCGCCACTACCAGGATTCGAAGCCAGGACCTATTCTGCCATGCTAAGAAAAAACGCCGTGTCAACACTCAAAAGTTGCCAAATTGCCTCCAGTAAAATTTTCATTTTTGAGCAGAGTCATGATAATTTTTTCTTGAAATTTTTAGATGGTATAGATCTAATGAGGAAGAAAATTCCCTGAAAAATTGAATAGAAAATATTCACAAGTTTTCCTAAAAATTTGTTTTTGATCAAAGGAAATTTGGCAACTGACGAAGGTTCATACGGCGTTCTTCCTTAACACGGCAAAATTAACGTAGAGTTAGATTCATTCTGTTGGAAAATGATTTAGATTGACTGTGCATGTATTTTTGTCGAGCAATAACCATTCTTCACTTTTTATTGCCTTATTTTTTGCAGCTTCACAGCCCACCACGTCCCGAACTTTGCGCCTCTCCACTTTTATTGTGCAACGAAGCACGCTGTCAGAGCTTTGACCGAAGGCCTTCGCCAGGAGCTGAAAGCCATTAACAGCCCCATCAAAGTGACCGTAAGTCGTTTCGCACATTATAACTCGCTATAACAATAATTGTGTGCAAGCAAGAGCATGATTGTGATAGTGAGTCATAACTCTCAAATCCCATAAAAAAACTTACATTCAAAATGCTCAGCTGATAGCGGACGATTTTTGCTTACAACCGCCAATAACAAAAAAAAACTCGACGGTGGTACTGTAAAATCACGTATCTTGGTTACCGACGCCGCAGATAATAAATCATTTTTTAAGTAGAATTATTAAGGTTATTCCTTAAAAAATTCATTCATTTTTTTTTCCTATATTTAGGATATTCTGTGTAAAATTTGAGCAATAGTGTTGATTTACTCCTCTATAATTAAATAAAATAGGAACGGAAATTTTGAAACGAGATACGCTTTTTCGCAGTTTTAAGGTTATATTTATAGTGATTCAATAGAACAATAGGTAGCTCATCAAAAAGATAGAGAAAAATCGCTTCACATTTGAAGAGACAGGCTATCATATTCGTTTGATGCTTCGTATCATAAATCTTGGGGAATTTACTTATTTCCTTACAATTTACTTAGCTCAACATCTTTGTAGTCTAATTTTCTCGGATTTGTCTCGTCAAAATTTTAATGATCGTATTTTTAAATCTCAGCACTTTTCAACGCCTCTAAGTTTTCTAAGAGTTTGTAAAAATTCACTTGTTTTCGTGATTTTTGTTACGTTCGTACAAGAAAATTCGCCCTCGCATTTGAGCGGCTTGAAGGGCAAGGCGCATAAGTGGAGTTTTTGCTATTTTGAGAAATAAGTATTTAAAGTTTCGAAATTATATAGATTCTTATGGCGAATTGAAAGTTCAAACTGAATTGTTGATGCTTAAATATTGAGATTTGGGAGCTAATTTTTCTCAGATTATGCATTGAGACTAGTTTCACTTGAAATCATTAATATCTCAATTTTTTCAAACACTAACTTATGCGCCTTGTCCTCCAAGCCCCTCATATAAGGTCCTTCATCGTCTGATCATTTCAATCTATTTCCCTTTACAAAGCTTACTGATTTCAAAACGTTCTATAATTTTTACTTCAAAACACCGCTGACCATTGTTTCTACTTAGCAGAGCTTCCCGCCTGCCCTCCTTTTACATAGAGCTTAATTAAACATTTCTGTGAGCGAATGTGACAACGTTGGTTTTAACTAGGTAATCCACTCCGGGTCTCACCTAGACATTGACAAGCTCGGAGAAAGGGGGTCATGAGTTAGCGTGTGGTCATCGGCCACCCGTTTATATCGGGTGTCGCGTGTTGTCAACACAAGATGCGCCCCGATTTTTCTGGACGGGAAAAATTGTAAACATTCTAAACGAGTTCTTGACCATGATGAAGCTGTTAATTCGAAAGACTATCATAATTAGAGGGAACGATGTATCAAATACGTGCTATTTGATCGAAAAACTGGGATTTTACTTATTTTGTTGGAGGTAAGATACCTAAAAATTGTATCCGCATAATTTTTGATGACAAGATTATAAAATGAATTACATCCTGAAATGAAGAACCACTGCCTCTGGCTCTCTCATAAAATCACATATCTGCGAAGGGAAGCAAATGGCATGTATGTTGTTTCTAAAATAGGCCAGAAACAGTGGTGCCCTATTGCAAAATGTGATGAAAATAGTGCTGGGCCTTTCATGATTCTGTGCGGGGATGAATGTCTGTGCCTTCGAAAATTTATGGTCAAAGACTCCCAAGATAACGTACTCTTAATACGTCTAAAAGGTTATAGGACATTTCGTCAACGATTTTTTGTCCGCGCACCTGTTTTTTCCAGTAATTTACGTCCGCGCGTTTTTTCGGCACGGGGGTTTTGGTCCACGTGCCAGTTGAGACCCAAAGTTAATTGGCCCACATGTAATTACAAACGACTATTGCTCACAAAGTTTTTGGATGAAAATGTATAATGTCTTGGAAGAATAAGGGTTTGTTTTTTTTTTTTTGGGGGGGGGGGTGTTTGATCCAACGGAGAATAATATGTAATTGAGATTTTTGGTGAAAATAAGGGAGTGTCAATTCCATTCGACAAAATTCACTAAAACTCTCTACACCAAAAAGTGTAGAGACAGGAATTAATTATTTTTCAAGAATATTCCCACCTTGTCATACCTGAACCGGATGAACCTCTTGCTTTGCCTTAGCTAAAGGCTCTTAGATTTTTTCTGTGTACGATAAGTATCTTGATTTATTTTGCGAGGAAACATCTGTACTTTTAAAGGTTGCCTGTCATTCTTAATACGTGCAATTTCGTATAATACTGTGCAACACCTCTGTCGTGAAATAGTTGCTTCAGGCGCCGCCGCACGGCGGGCGGGGGGTCAGCGCGAGACGCGCATTGTAGCCTACAAACCTAAGTGGATACTTCAAGCATGGTGCAATGCGAGAAGTATCGACTTAGGTTTGTAGGCGCCAGTGAGCCTCTCACGCTGGCAGCACGCCGCTCCGCTCTGTTAGGCTTTAATATTTATACTCGCATAGTCAGCGGTTTTTAACTGATGATTTTGAAATGTTTGCACACTCTGCATTCATTATTCACATTTAAATTGATGAAAAAAAAATAAGTATCAATTTATCAAAGGAGAGTAATAATATAATGTGTTTTTTAAATATTGGTGGTTCCGTGTCAAAAGTGATTTCCAAGGCACATTGATTTTTCATTTTACATTTTGTACTTTTACTGTGCTGCAGCGAGGTGTACGAGCAACCAAACGCTCAAAATTTGACATTTTTTACTCTAAAAGATCGATGCACAAGTGGGTTAAAACTAAAGATTGCGTGCTTCTTGGTTTTTTTCCTCTTTTATTCATTTTTGCAGTTCCTTTCGGCACAACTGCAGCTCATTGAGATCAATATCGAAGCCATCGCTTGGAAAATGTTTTACAAATATTTGTCACGTTTTAAAAATATAAATGTTTACAAAATGAAGTAATAATTTCGTAAAAAAAAAAATTAAAAAAATAAAAAAAGTACCTATACATGTGTAAGGTATATATTGTACATCGAATATTTTAAGGATAGAGATAAAACCATAAAATAACCATAAATAGCCATAATTCACCAATGACAATTTAAAAAGATGAATCAAAAGGAGAAAGTAACATTTCATTGAGAAAATGAGCAACTATAACAACACCTCCTTCTCTCTCAATTCCTTATTGTCAATACAATTTTACATAAATATAACTAACACTAAAATATAACGCTTGGACCAAGTCATTGTTGCTTATTTTACGTTTGGACGTAAACTACTGGACAAAAGAGGTGCGTGGACAAAAAATCGTTGACAAAATGTTCTGAAACGGTCTAAGTGCGAAACTGAGGGGAACCAGCATGGCAGACAGGTGCATTATAGATACACCGAAACAGCATTTTACAAAAAGGAGCAAAGAATAAGTATAAGTATATTGCTGGAAACGTGTAACACCTATTGATAAATGTTTGAATATTGATACAATGTAACTTAAAGTAGGCCAGAAACTAATGATTATGATAATTATCATAAAACCTGCTCGCTACTGCTGATGACTAACAATAAGTCTTTAAGCTTAAAAAACCTGTTTTAGATAATCCATCACCACCTTCACCATAAAACATCATGTAGTGATTTTGCACGTAAGAGAGCGGTGCATGAATGAATCTCACAGGGCGTATTTCTCGCTCTTTCTTTACTAATTAGATCCGGAGATCAAATCAGATTTTTCTGTTTCCGGAAAATCTAAATTAAATTTTTTCTTTTTAAAAAAATAAAAAAAAAATAAAACTGCAATTCCTGACATTTTGGACAATTGAGCGGCTGGTGTGGTTACAATAATGTATTCAAAACGGAATTTTTTAACAGTAAAAAACATTAGTGAATGTGCAAGTGAAAGCTGCTTTGGGCTTTAAGTTTTTTTCACGAGGTATGAGAATGGGGGTTTGGGAGACAAGAAGTATAAATGCAGTTCTTGAAAAATTGATATACTATAATGATTTCAAGTATGCATCAAGATATGCAATCCAACTCATCGAGAATGATGCACTGTTTTATGAAATATTCAATACTGGGAAATCATCAGTGCTTTTCCGTACACATCTTAGAATGAAATGCACTTCTTCATGATGATAACCACATAATAATAAATATTATAAGACACGAGAGATGCGGACTTCTCTACTGTCGTACTAAGGAGGACGCCGCATGAGCCCTCGGACGTTGCGAAATTTATTTTAAAAAATAACTCATTTTCGGGAAATTTCGATGCTATTTTCCTTTCGATTTTTCCGAGAATTCCGTTCGTGATTTCACCTAAAGTGTTTGAAAATTTTAAGGAAGAATACTCAAAGCTTTCCGCAATGATGAATTTTTTTCGAGAGGAAATCGGGCAACACTCAAATGTCCATACAACGTTTCTCCCAATTACGAAGGTCCACCCCGTGTCTTGATACAGTGTTATTCAAAAGTCACGCACCACTGGCCGCAACTTTAGTTCTAATTATGATATCGATTTGCCGTTTAAGACGTTTTTCCTCATATCGAGGGGGAACTTTTTTAGGTACTTTCCAGTTTTTGATCCCCTCGGGGGGAGGGGGGCGTAGGGCAACTAAAAAATTTCAAATGCCTCCCCCCTCCCCTATTGGCCAGTGGTACGTGACTTTTGAATAACCCCGTATTATACACAGCAACGATTTGCATTGACTTGTATATTCTGTAAAACAATTCTCTAGCACTCCGCCGCTTCTGGAGGACGTTTCCTGCTCCTTAGAAATTGTCGCTTCTCTGATGTAAGGGCGTATCTCAATTTCAACTTGAGCCCTATTCTCCATATAAATCCATGCTTTCTAGGGCTCATGCGGAGATCAAGATACGCCCTTACATAAAAGGAGCAACGAAATGCAGAGCACCTTTGAATATTAGATTAAAGCGATGCATCATACACCTTGAGCCCGAGGGAAATCAACGCTAAAAATGAAGAGACTGTGCGCCTTGCGATGTTGTTTTAATATTGCATACGTCTAATTCCAGTGTTTGAGCCCCGGTTTGGTGAAGTCGGCGATATTCAAATCATCGTTGGGCTACGACTTCGACGAGTTCTTGTACAGTTCTCGACCTTGCATACAACCGGAGGATGTTGCGTCGACGATAGAGTTCGTCTTGAGTACCCCGCCACATGTTCAAGTTAGTATGATTGACCATACTGCCGTGCTAAGGAAAAACGCCGTATGAGCCCTCAGACGTTGCCAAGTTTCGTTCGATAAAACACGAATTTCCCAGTAAATTTATGAATATTTTTCTTCCAATTTTTTTTAGAGGATTTTGTTCGTAGTATGATCTAAAGTTCCTGAAAATGTCAAGGAAAAATGTTCATAATTTTCGTCAAGAATAAACATTTTATCAAAGGAAATTTGGCAACTCTCGAATGTTCATACGGCGTTTTTCCTTAGCACGGCAGCATAGCCTAGGCTATGATTTTTCTTTTCTCACATAAAGCATTATTGCTGATGGGGCTGATTATTGAAATTGATGGACTATGCTGTAGATAAAGAAGGCAGGGGGCGAATGGAGCTATCTTTCTCAGAAAGGCCCTCGAGTATACATTCTTCACATTAATTGAACTTCATTTTGCAAGTAGGAACTACAATATCTGACTCGTGTGTAAAAGCACTTTTCTGCAAATGGAAACTAATGGCACATACATTGTCTCTAAAGTGAGCTGGAAATTGTAGTGCCTAATTGCAAAATATAGTCCAATCAGACCCCATTTTGCAACGAGGAGCCTCTATTTGTCGCCCATTTTTGAGACAACACATGCACTATCAATTGACCTTCGCAGAAAGGTGCATTTATAGATGGAGCAGAAATAATGGTTTTTTATTGTAAAATGAAGTCTAATTTGTGCAACGCCTGCAGACTGATTATTGCAATTCATAGAAAAAGTGATTGACGAAGATCATAGGAGAAAATGGAGCAATCCTATTGATTGGAGCGGGAGGTTGAAATGGACGAAGGAGATAAGTATATGTATGTATGAGCCGCTTTTACGGCGCGCTAGGGCGCTCTGCGACGCCTATTCTCCACAGGAATCTGTCATGGTAGAGATCCTCGGGGAAAGATACGTTATAGATTAATTAAAACGGAATCCCACTAGCTCGAGATCCTATATTTAGTCCATAACTTACCCCTCAGTACATAACAACCACCCGTTTCAACCAATAAGGTCGCTTCATTTTCATTTCGTCTTCTTTGCTATCGCATTATTTGTCGATTTCAATGATCAGCCCTCTGGGCACAGATCGCCATACAAACACAGTTGCCTGCATTTTCTTAAAAAATAAGTTGAAAAACACGACAGTGATTAGAAAAATCTCCACCAATCGTTTTAAAAAAGACTGGTTTTTGAGAATCGCACTTTTAAATTGATTTTTTTCTCCATAAAAATTTGAAAATCATGCTCGTTGGTTGGAAATATCTAAAATGGAAAATCTAATATCGATGGCCGAAGTATGGAACCACGGTATTTCAAAATTTCCGCTGATTTTTTATTTTTTCGAAGAGAAACAGCCTTAAATTACACAGAATATTCTGCCGGTAAATAAGAAGAATCAAGAAGATTTTCAAGAAAGTATATTGACTGGTTTTCCAGTGGAAAATAAAGTACGATAGGAGTCGGGAACATCGCAAACGGTGAGACGTGTTCCCGCAATTTAGCCATCGATTTGTGATTCCTGAATTTTACCACTCTCTAAGTACATAGATGATAAAAGATCAAACACATATTGAATAAAATAATGATATACAACCTCGTTTAAGTTAAAAGCGCACCAACCTGCTTCCCGCTTCGAAATAAAGCTAAATTATGGGAATGGATAGTAAGGAGATTTAATGATATTTTCATCCTCTCTTATCTTGCATCGCAGAAAACGAACGCTCTAAAACTAATCTATTTATTTTTCAGATTCAAGACATAATAGTCAAACCATTGGGATCAGATGTCTGAAATGAGCTCTTTGGAAACTTTCTTCTTGCATGTGATCAATTTTCATGCTGTTGAAGCTGCTGAGACTCGAGGTTGTGTGCGTTTATGATGAATGACCATCCGATGTTATTCCATGACTTTAGTATGAGAACGGAAAAATAGGTATTTGGAAAGAAACCGTGGTCTTTTTAAACGCAACCGTTCTTGCGTGGAGTCTATTGTTTCGTCCAGCTCCGTAAGACTTTTGATAAACGATGAACCAGTGAAAAATTCCCTCCGTGTCTCGTGGCGTGCTTTGCGACTAATCGATTGATCCGCCAATTAAACTTGTGGAAAAAGGTCGATAAACAGAGTGTTCGAAACGAACATCTTAGTAATTGATTCCTTGCCTTAGCTTCAAATATAGGAATATCGAAAATCGATTGTTTACGCCTCGCTACTGCAGTGTTTATTTTCATGGAAAGAAAAGAGGAGAGTGCAAAATCGTGGCCCAATCGGAGGATCCAGGTTTCCCGAACTGACCCCCATTACTTTTAGGATTATTTTTGGGAAAATATTCCAATTTCTATGTTTAGAACTTTACATAAAAGGCGTTCAGTCCCTTACACTCTCCTCCCCAACTTGAATGCCGGAAACCGAGATATTTATTTCTGCCGTTTCAACATCAATACAAGCACCTGAAAGTGGCAGCAGTTTAGTTATTTTAGTACTGCCTCTTTTATTTATTATATCCCTGTAATGCTAATTAGTTTTAACGATCTCTTAATGTTCACAAATGTTTTTGTATATAGTTATAGGAAAACTCATAGCTTATTGAATTTGGTGAAATTTATCATCACTACGTTTAAAAGCGCGTGAAATGGTTTCTGGAGCAATCCTGTGCCTGCATTTTGCCTGATCGTTCACGGAAAAATGTTCTCTCTTTATGATGTAAGTTTATTTTTTTATTGAGCGATTGTTCGCCTCATTGATAAGGCTTGTAATTCTAAATTTATTGTTTTATGTATATCTGTGTACAAAATGTTAGTAATTATGTTCGAAAATATACTCCTATGATTATACGTTTTCTATGCTTTATCATGTAGCAAGGTTTTAAGATCATTTCATGTCCAATTAACAAATTGCATTTAAATTCTGAACAAGGCTAAAATAATGAAACTTTACTTTTGCTTCAAGTCTTTAGCATAGAGCAGTTTCAGTTGGACAACGACAACATTTCCGATACTCTCCAAATTCTCCTTCAAATGCCAGTGATACCAAACACAATACTCACACGTTGTAGGATTGAAGTCAATCAGGTTGATGCCTCTCAGGAGTTTTATCCGATGCGTTTGTAAGTTACGCAGGCGGCGGGCATACCAACGATGTACAACGTTTTGAATTGTTTCCCTCTTCCCAGACGAGCGAGAAGAGATACGAAAAATCATTTTAACAGCATAAATACCGCGAATAAGAAAGTACAATGAATTACGAACCCACAAATTTAGAAATATCAAGAAAATCAAATTTTACATAGAATTTTCGCGTCAAAACTCATGGGAAAATGTAAAAATTAAATTGCCCTGCATGTAATCAATATTACATCATTTCACTCTTTTTAAATTAGCGACATTTTGAAAAGATCCTTGCTTATTTGGAGGAGAATTCCAAGGCACCAAATTGAAACGCGTCTATGTCTCCAAATAATAAGTTTTATACTAAAAATTTCATTGAAATTGCTAATTATTTTGTTAAGATCTTAAGCTTTGTCAATGTGACGGCAATTTTTTCGTAATCTGATAGCTTCAAGATTTATGCACAGCAGATTAAAACTTCAATTTTTTCCCTCAAATTTTTAAGCTGAAAAAGTTAAAACGTCGACCATCCCGAATTAAAATTTCGAGAGAGACACGAAGGTGCCACTGGTGTTCTTGGAAACGAACTCCGAAGCTCAAAATACCTCTTAAAGTTGAATTCGTAATACAGGGTTTCCCTCACGCCACGCTGAGTGAGAGTCCACCTCTGTGTCCAGTCAAACTCTCCATGCGAAGATAGGGAGCAGATACATCAGCGAGGCTTCAACTTTGCTTGGCGACTCCACGGCTGTAATTACGGCCACCCTCCTTACGTATTTGCTCTCTGTCTTTGCATTGAGAGTCTGACTAGATGTAGATATGGACTCTCGGGATAGTATGGAATAATGGAATATCCCCACCATTGCGGCCTCAACTTTGAGTTTTTTTTTGAGCTTTGGAATTCGTTTCAGAGGAAATTGGTCGCATCATCGTGTTTCTCCCGAAATTTTGCACAAGAAAAAGTACTTAAGTCGCAAACCTCCCACACATGCAAGATCTTCATTGTCTCTGTGACGCCCATGATCTCTCGGTCATGTTCATTTCAACAACGCGACTCATTTAAAGCCAACACATATGAGGCCTTATATGTAACAATGGTGGATGTGAAAAATTACCTTTTAGAAACACGCTTAAAAAACAGTTTTGTTCACACAAAAATTTAATATGTTTGGCTCTGGCATAATGTACAGATCTCGAAATATCACATCTCAAGTATTTTCTCAAAATTTTCTCGATGCCAAAACAGTTTTTTGAATGTGTTTCGAAAAGGTAATGTTTCACATCCGCTATTCTTACAGATAAGTCCTCATATAGCCATTAATAAAAAAATCTTATTAATATAATAAAGGATTCTCCCGGGGTTCCGTTCGGTTTTACCTTTTGCGGAGGGGGGGGGGGGGGGGAGACGAGTAGAAAGCTCGGTGCGGTTCGACTCGGTTCAGCGTGGAAAACACTCGGGCACAATGAAGCGTGGAAAAGTGTGTGCCCAGTGACCCATTTCCGCGGCTTACTGGCTCTGGTTCTGGCTTTATCTCTGATTTCGACTCCGATTCGCCAGGATCTGGTTGGCGTTGATCAGGCTCCGGACCTGGTGATGAGGATCTTCTTTTGCTGCGGCGTTGCCAACTCCGATTAGGATTAAATGAATTACATTTGGACCGCGTTAAGCAGAAAAGAACCAAGCTGAATCAGCTACTGCAAAATTTCATTGAGCAATTTAATTCTTTACATGAAAACGGTTGTGCGGATTTTTGTGCAAATGTCAGACAATTTTCTGCATAGTAGAAGCAAATGTCTCTTTTTTTTGCAGGTTTAATGGCTTACACCTCTTATCAGAAGTCTACAGCCAACTATAGAGAAAGATTTAATATCCGTAGACAACAGGGCGATACGGACATCCATGCTCCGGCTTTCAAATTTTCAGGGATTAAGGCGGAGTAGAATCTGTTTCTGCAGATCCTCACGTCAGTTCCATGAAAATTTGTCGCCACCACCGGGATTCGAACCCGGGACCTATTGGTCTAAAGTCAGACGCGCAAGCAAATGTCTTAAAATTTTCAAAAATATCCGCTCAAATGTATAAAATAGAATTTCCCAGTTGAAAATGTCAATAGGTGATGTGGCTTGGTTCCTTCCTGCTAAACGCGGTCCATTTTCCGGTAACGAATTAGAATTTTTGATGCATCCACTAAAATACCTGACTTCGGAGGGGAAATCTAAGAGGAAATGAAGGAGAAAGAACAAGGGAGGGATACGGGAAGAGGAAAACGTAAAGAGAGAGAGAGAAAGAAAAGAAAGAAGTACATATGCTTGATTCTAGTAGATTAGCTAATAATAAAAAGATCTGTCCAAACCGCAGCTTTATACGTTCAATATTAACCGAGATATTGCCCTTTGAATAGTCGGGGTTTTGACGTCATCCACCGCGGTGGTGACACCCTTGGTTCCTTTCACCTTGCTTCCATCAGTCAGTGTGTTGCAAATTTGCATTGGTATTTTATCGTGACTTACGTGGTACGTTCCTTATGATCAAGCAATCAAAATTGTCACTACTGCACAATGAAAACGTTAGTTGATTTCAGTGAAATAATCGTGTTCTGCGTGAAATTTTGATTAGACACAAACTCGACAGAATGCTTATTTCGACCTTGTCTACTATTGCATTCGCTAACGTCTCGATCAAATTGTAGCGATCAAATTATCGCGGGCAAAATACGAGGTCTGTTAGATTAGAAACCGGATTTTGGTCATAACTAGCCCACAATGCGTCCGATTTAGGTTTTCTTGAGCTTTCCTGATAGCTGGAAATATACTTAAGAACGCTACGTTCACAGATTTTGTTTATTTTGATCAGTGTTTATTCTGTGTCATCTTGAATACGAGTAAGTCAGGTGCGTTTTGCGATTTTAGCATGCGATCACTGACAGAGCAAAGATTCAACACTAAATTTTGTTTTCAACTCGGTATACCTTGTACCGAAACTTTTGGTATATGCTAAGAAAAGTTTACCATGATCATTGTATGAGATGTTCCCACTGTTTTGAATGGGTTAAACGATTCAAAACTGGTCAGGAGTTCGTTAAAGATGAGGAGCGTGGGAATAATCGACCCTCAACGGCGACTGACATTTGTCACGTGGAAGAAATGCGGGCAAAAGTGCTCGAAAATGGTCGTTTCGAGCTTGTTGAACAAAGTCATATTTCTGAAGGCTCTGTACATACAATTTTGATAGAATATGTAGACACGCATCGAGTTTCAGGTACACTTGCCCCTTGATTGTTGTCCTTTGAACGAAAATCCAACCAAATGTCAAATTACCTTTAGCTGCTTGAACGTTCTAACAATGATCCTACATTTTTGGATAGGATAATTTTCGGTGACAATACTTTAGTGTACGGCTACGATATGGAGACGAAACTCCAATCGTCCTTGTGGGTTGAAAAATGTTGTGCAAGACCGAAAAAAGAGAGACAAGTTCGGTCAAACATAAAAATCGCAAAACACCCTTGAGGTTGCCTTACTTCAAGCCACATACCAACGAAGCTAATTACGATTTTTCAAATTTGTGAACGTAGCGTTCTTAAATATATTTTCAGCTATCAGAAAAGCTCAAGAAAACGTAATTTGGACGCATTGTAGGCTAGTTATGACAAAAATCCGGTTTCTAATCTAACAGACCTCGTAAGGCGCGCCCGCGCGTTCTATTTATGGCGCCTTCAACATCAGATAAATACTTCAAACACTACACCGTTTTCACCGGTAGTGACACCCTTAGTTTCTCTCACCTTGCTTTCATCGGTCAGCGTGACGCACATTTGCATCACTGGTTACTCTACATGAAACGCAGATGGAAGCAAAGTGGATGCAACCAAGGGTGTCACTACCGCGGCAGATGACGTCATATCCCCGACTTTTCAAAGGGCGTAATCTCGGTCAATATTGAACGTAGTAAGTTATGCGGTTTGGACGAATCTTATTATTTTTGGCTAATCTACAAGAATCAAGCATCAAAACACAATTCTATAACCAGTGCAACTGACCCATTGCAAAATGTAGTCCAGATCATCTAGAAAGAGTATGCTGTCGTGCTAAAGGAAAACCACCGTATGAACCTTCAGGCCTTGCCAAATTTTTGATGATAAAATACGGGTTTCCACGGAAATATGTGAATGATGAATGCTTAAATTTTACTCATATTTTGAATATTTGAAATTTTCCTCAACGCGTTAGTCATTTTTATGCGAAATTTGAGTTAAAAAAGGCTTCATTCTCAATGTAAGGATCACATTTTTATATCCGCGACTCAAGCACTTGATGCGTTTTTTGATTGATTCAGCGCAACATTCCCTTTTGAGCCTATCTATCCTGCTCATTCACTCTGCCTTGCTGAGCAAAAACGCCGTATGAGCTTTCAGACGTTGCCAAATTTCCTTTTATGAAATACGCATTTTTAGGAAATCTGAGCGCAGTTTTCCTCCAATTTTTCAAAGAATTTTATTCGCTGTCAGATCTAAGTATCTGAAAATTAATCTTGAAAATAAACAAATATTGGGGAAATCTTGGAAAACTGTCGAATGTTCATACGATGTTTTTCCTAGCACGACGGCACTCCAGCAGGAAGCTCGATCAAAATCGACGAGAGCCTACTTTCATCTTTCGCCCGCGCAGGGAAAAAATCGTCGGCTAGGTCAAAGGCCTCGTGAATAATTGAACTCATGAATAAGGCCCAATCGGACGTATTTCTGCCAGACGGAACTATGTGCATTAGGACATAAGCCCTGGGACCCATAAGAATATATGCTTAACAGGGCTCACGTTATAATGCACGTAGTTCCGTTCGGCAGAAATACTTCCAATTACCGGGGCAATAAAATCGAGGTAAGGATAAGATAAATTGCCCGGCAAAACGGATGTTTCCGTAGCCCGAGGCACCGGTGGTGCTTCCACGGTGGCTGCCGATCTCCATGAAGAAGTGGGTTCGTCGCATGTCGTCTTCGATGTTGCCGTTCATAGGGATTTTATAGAATTTTTCGCATGAATAATATTTCTAAATATAATTAAAAATGAATTTAACTAGAATCAGGCTAAATGCGTTCCGCGTTACTTGATTTCTTCTCATGTTTATTTTTCTAAACAGAATATTAAACAGCGTATCGTTTCCACACTTAAATACATAGCGAATGTTGCGTTGTTCTCTGTGAAAAATGCACCGTGATACTAAATCGGTTTCAGGACATTTTGTCAACGATTTTTTGTCCGCGCACCTTTTTTGTCCAGTAGTTTACGCCCACACGCAAAATAAGCAACAGTGACTTGGTCTAAGCATTATATTTTAGTCAGTACGTAAAATTATATTGACAATATGGAAATGAGAAATTGAGAGAGAAGGAGGTGTTGTTATGGTTGCTCATTTTCTAAATGAAATGTTATTACTTTCTCCTTTTGAATCATCTTATTAAATTCTCATTGGTGAATATTGGTTTTATTTCTATCCTTAAAATATTCGATGTACAATATACCTTATACATGTATAGGCAATTTTTTTTATTTTTTTAATTTTTTCTTCACGAAATTATTACTTCATTTTGAAAACATTTATATTTTTAAAACGTGACAAATATTTGTAAAACCTTTTCCAATAAGCGGCATGAATCTCAATGAGCCGCAGTTGTGCCGACAGAAACAGCAAAAATGAATAAAAGAGGGGAAAAAACCAAGCAGCACGCAATCCTTAGTTTTAACCCATTTGTACATCGATCTTTTAGAGTCAAATACGTCAAAGTTTGAGCGTTTCGTTGCGCGTAAACCTCGCTGCAGCACAATAAAAGCACAAAATGTAAAAGAAAAAACTGAAGTGCTTTGGAAATCATGAAATTTGACACGGAACCACCAATATTTAAAAAGCACACATTATATTATTATTCTCCTTTGATAAATTGATACATATTTTTTTACCATCAATTTAAATGAGAATAATCAATGCAGAGTGTGCTAACATCTCAAAATCATGAGTTAAAAAACGCTAAATATTAAAGCCTAACAGAGCGGAGTAGAGCGGCCGGCGTGCTGCCAGCACGAGAGGCTCACTGGCGCCTACAAACCTAAGTGGATACGTCACGCATTGCACAATGCTTGAAGTATCCACTTAGGTTTGTAGGCGCCAATGCGCGTTTCGAGCTGGCCGCCCGCCCGCCGTGAGGCGGCGCCTGAAGCAGTTATTTCACAACAGAGGTGTTGCACAGTATTATACAAAATTGAACGTATTAAGAATGACAGGCATCCTTTAAAAGTACAGATCTTTCCTCGCAAAATAAATCAAGATACTTATCGTACACAAGAAAAATCTAAACGCCTTTAGCTGAGGCAAATATATAGGTTCATCCGGTTCAGGTATAACAAGGTGGAAATTTCTTGAAAGATAATTAAATCCTGTTATACCAAAGAGGTGTAGAGAGTTTTAGTGAATTTTGTCTCATGGAATTGACGCTTAGGTGATTTTACATAGAAATAGATATCGAGCGCTTTTATTTTTCAGCTTTATCAATTTGGGATTTAAGTTATTCGATATTAGTTGTTTAGAACAGGAGGATCGTAGCCGACATTTTTTAAAAAAGAAATCGAGTTATTTACATTTGCGAAATGCATTGTGAGGGTTTCGTGTAAGTAAAAAATCGGCGCCTAATGATATCTCTCACCACTCTCTATTTGTAAAACTTCAAGGTCAAGATTCCTCTCAATCTCAATAAACGGGGACAATGTACTAACAACCCTCCTACTTATGCAACTGCTATGCCAAATAAATTAATTTTATTAAAATAAAAACGCTTGATATTTCCATCACTGAACTCTTGCATTATTTCAACAATAGCCACTCAAATAGAGTGACCATTTCAATTAAAGTAATATCCCGCGCTACAATTCGCGCTTCAGGAATTCAGAATCGTCCGTGTACTAAGCGTAAAGTACAGGCGGACCAAGTGCAGTGAAATTTCCGATAACCTCTTGATTTCAGCCGGCTTTGGAATATTCACAGTTGGCTGAATTTTGCGGTCTAACGCACTCCCCAGCCTTCATTTAGTAATGAGAGTAAGCACATTGGCCAAACTTTAAACCGCAAAATAACCACGGTCGCGGCCTGGTATTATTCTCTGTAAAGTCCGGTTGCCACATTGGTCTTAAGTACGCGACGAAACATTGCCTTCTACGGCAAGGCGCAACGAATTT
The DNA here is from genome assembly GCF_001854935.1 of Bemisia tabaci. Taxonomy (NCBI): domain Eukaryota; kingdom Metazoa; phylum Arthropoda; class Insecta; order Hemiptera; family Aleyrodidae; genus Bemisia; species Bemisia tabaci. The sequence continues at coordinate 1,282,120 of NW_017547239.1, forward strand.
GTGATCGAAGCAAGTCTGTTTGACAATCTTCTTTCACTCGCTGAGGAGCATATAATTTTAATTGATTTTTATCTCATGCTAGGATCCCGTCTGAGTATATCTTTCCACTCCTGCTATCTCGGTTAGAATAATATTTTTAAAACATAATGTTTTGGAGAAGTAACCCTCAGAAAAAGTACCCTCGCTTCTTTGATGAGGACCTAACCAAGGCGCCTTCATTTCATGCGTATAGGCAAAATCAGCTCCTATGGGTTGTAATACATATAGTTGCATTATTGGATGAATTAGTTCATGCTAAAATTGAACGTGCCTTTTATCTGGTGAGCTCCAGAGTATTCTTAAAGAGAATATTTTTACGGAGTGCTCATAGGGAGACTATGCTTATGGAGAATGTTCTGACGGGGTTTATTCTTATGTATATTCTTCAGGCGTCTTTAGAGGCTTATGGCTTACCAGATAGACGTGTTAAGATTTATTGAGTGACTCAATTATAAATGTAGACGCGTATTTTTTTATTTTTTTTTCTTTAGGCTTGGGTGGATAATGAAATCGGAAGAAAGCAAAAAAAAAAAAATCCCCAACTCCATAAGAGTCAACAAATGAGTAATTGATACCAGAGTGCACACGAATGTTTGACAAACATCATGGGATGAGAGACATCTAGAAATGTCGAGTTAAATCGGAGATATGGTATTTTGAAGATCGCAGTTCAAAAATGTAGTCTGGAGAAAAATTAATATGAAATGCTGGTCTGCCATGTTCAGAACACAAAGTTGCCGAACTATCATGCATTTTTGCTCGTTTTCCGGTTAAAATTGTTTGCCATTTATGCCCGGTAAAATGCTCTTTTCTAACCTCTCACAGATACCAGGCAGGGATTTCCGTGAAAATCTTATATCCAATTTACCGAGCCAACTTGGCAAACTTAGCTCTGCTTAAAGTTTAAACCTGCGTGGATTAAGTCTTCCTCCCATGAACGGTCAAATATGCTTCTTTGGGGGTATTTAGAAGTTACCGAAGTTGAGAATAGGCGCGAATTGTCAAAAATGTGCATAAATATCAACTTCCAGTAAAAAACGCCGTATAAGCCTTCAGGCGTTGCCAAATTTCCGTTGATAAATCAAGAATTTTCGAGAAAATTTTAAATATTTTTTCTCCAATTTTTCAGGTAATTCTGTTCGCAATTTTACCTAAAGTTTTTGAAAATTTCTTGAAAAAATATACCCAACTTTCCTCAAAAATAAACATTTTATCGAAGGAAATTTGGCAACTCTCGAATGTTCATACTGCGTTTTTCCTTAGCACGGCAGTATTGATGACCATTTTCTGAGCGTAGATAACACACATAGTATACGTTAGTGGCGTGTAGTAAAGAAATCCTCGCCGTCACAACACTGGAAAAAAAAAACACTTTGGATCTATAGTCCAGACTCTTTAAAACATCGACAAGGAAAAATACTCTTGATTCAATCAGATTTAAGCTTAAATCAAGAACCAAGCCTCTCAATTTGAGCGGATTTCCTTTTGATTTAAGCTTAAATCTGATTGAATCAATAGTCCATTTTCTTGTCAATGTTTTCAAGAGTTTGGACTCCAGATCCAATGTGTTTTTTTTTCCAGTGAATCTGACAACACTGCAGCGCGTCGCGACGCATCTACGGACCCAGTGACCATTCTGGTCCGCCAGACACCCCGGCGCGGCATCACATCGCGTCGTCGTCGGCGCCGCGACGCAAATAAAATTACAGGTATATTCATAAGTGCATACTTACCTGAATCCCGTGCCCTGTGTCCGCGGTAAGCCGGGTGTCATCGACTCCTCTGAAACAAGGACGTATCTCGATTTCCATATGAGCCTTGGAAAGTATAAAGTCTTACGGGGTACAGGGCTCACGTGGAACTTGTGATACGCCCTTACGCCCGAGTATCGACGTCATGTCGGTCGGTAGATCTCGATAAGAACACTCGTTTCCCGCCTCGTTTCAGCGCTTGCGCCGGATGATATCACTGATATCTCTGTGATATCCCGTGGCCTCCAGCTCTGCAGAAACCACGTATCTACAGGCGGCGTCGGGTGATTTACTATAAATCAATTGATCAGACATTTAATGCCGATTTTAATGAAACGATCGAAATTTTTATAAACAGTAAAAGCTGTTGTATTAAAACTTTTGAAAAATTTAAAAAACTCACGCTTCCACTAAATGATTTCAAACTTTTCCGATGCGCTCTTCATGATTTTTGAGCCATTTTATTTAAGAAACAAGCTAATGAATCCAACACGTGGTTTTGGAGGAGCGCCCCATAAGAATATATCTGCTTTATTGACGTCATTTTTTATTGGTTATAAATAATTCTTCTTCTTGCTCTAGCTGAAGTTTACAACAGGTCCATGGGTAGGTTTGCACCTACCTCGAAGTTTGTCCTCTGTACGTCGCACTTCTTATGAAGTTCTGTGGTTCTTGCTTAGCACGGAAGTCTGGTAGAGGTGTACCGATATGTGATGCACGCACGCTCCACTGAGCTCCTGGTGTGGACGGACCCTTATTATTATTCGAAAGGGGGTAATCTTCCCGGTCATCAAGGTGCTCGCAAGATTAGAATCTATTTCGGGATGATTACTCGATGTATCATCTTGATTTCTTGAGGTTTTTCTACACGCTGCCCAGAGAGGAATTATGGGTTATTCGTGTTTAATGGATCTAATGTTAGGAATGAGGTTACTGAAAGAGGTGATATTCATTCGATGCGAATGCTATCATTGGTGATCACACTGATTTGAAATCGCTTCATTTTCACCCGTTGACTCTGCGATAAATGGTAATTGTAGGTATTGATAAGATTATGACCTGAAAAATCTAAAGACTCATTTAAATTATCCTTAATTTCACATTTTTAAGGATAAAATTATTTACACGTAATTCACCAGGATAGAGATTTTTATTCTTTGTCTTTCTATTCTAATAAAATAATTCTGTTAATGAAATTAAAAAATACCAGTCTCGTATGCGGCATTTTAAAATATCCGCTCCTAATATATATTCTTTTTTTTAATGATAACAATTCAACGTCATTCCGCGAAGTTTATACTTCATTTTCTACGCACGTGGAAGAAAAATTTCTGAAGTTCTCAAGGATTAACGTTAGGTACTTTTCTATTTATTTAAAGTATGATCGGGAGTTTGCATTGTCGCTTTGACTTATTCATTCTAATTTATAAATTAAAGGCTTGCTCTTTTCAAAACTTTAAAAGATTAATCCTAGGGGAAAAAATTAATAAAATAAATAAAGTAGTGAATCAATTAAAGGAAAATAAACGTAAGAAATCAGACTTTAATTTTTTGAATCTCTCGTGCTTTCTTTTACTTTACCAGAGCGGCCTAGAGTGGACAGACTTTGCGGCCGGAGCAAGACGCATATCAGCGCCTACAAGACTGCATGAATACTTCACGCATTGCGCGTACAGCATGGTGCGCGCAAAACGCAGACTTTGCGGCCGGAGCAAGGCGCATATTAGCGCCTAGGAGACTGCAGGAATACTTCAGGCATTGCACGTAAACCGTAGTGCGTATGCGAGCTTAAATCTTCAAAAATTCGTAATTATTTCTCGGTGTCCGGCCGGTCGCGGTGTGCACCATTTTCCACCAATGTGCGTGGAACGGCAGATCAATGCTTGCAGTCACCGCAACAGCGATATTCCAGACAGACGTTGAATCAACTTAAATAATAAATGATACCCCAATCGGCTCACGAAAATACTACCGTGCCAAGGAAAAACGCCGTATAAACCTTCAGGCGTTGCCAGATTTTCTTTGATATAACACAAATTTTCGGGTAAACTTTTGAGCATTTTCCATCCAATTTTTCGTATAATTTTCTTCGCAAATTCACCTCAAGTTCCTGAAAATTTCAAGGAAAAATATACATAACTTTCCTAAAATATAAACATTTTATGGAAGGAAATTTCGCAACTCTCGAATGTTCATACTACGCTCTTCCTTGGCACGGCAGAATACGGCGTTGAATACATCGTAATGATTCAAGGATGAAGATTTATTCACAATTCAGTGCTTTTTGAGAGTGTCATCCGCAACGAACACATCAGAGACAAATCAATATGGGATCACCGTCGAACAAATAGATTTAAAAAATGAAATATGACAGGAAGTCTGCAACTTCGCAAACCGCCAACTACAAACTACTTCAACAAAACTTCGCTCCACCGTCAATATGCTCGAGAGCCCTTCCGGAATAAAGGGGCCGTCCATTAATTACATAACGCTCTAGTGTGGGGGGGATGGTTGAGGAGAGCATCATACCAGTTTTTTTTTACTTGTTAAAGGATAGATACCTAGGTACGTCACAAAAGCGTTGCGAGAGAGGAGGGGGGATGTTAAAAATGCCGGAAAAGTGCGTCACGAAATTTATGGACGGTCCCATAGCTGCAAGTGGGCTTATATTTACTTTTAGTGATTTTAGATATTTAATATTTATTTAATATATTGTGCTCGATACTGGATGGCCTGACAGACAAGGCTATGTCCTAGTCGTTCGTAAAATAAGAAGAAGAAGGAATAGATGAGTTTTTGATGCTCCTGTTGGATAGTTATTAAATAAAAATCAGGAAATTATGAAAAATAATTCTGTTGAATGCTTGGAACCACGTCATATTAAGTGCCTCAGCCTCTGAAACAAACCCGTAAATAAATTCGAAAATTTCATGACCTAAACCTGTCCTCTCAGGTTGCCTCTTAATAAGTAGAAAATTTGAATAAGGGCATTAATTCCCATGCCTAATAACAGCTGTTTCACAGAGCACCATACCAATATTTTCCATCCGGACCTTATACATCGAAGAACCGGACGCTGATGAAACATACAACTTTTTGGCTCAGGCTGTACGCATGGCTACTCACACGATGATGCTCAAACAGTGAATTCTCTCTCGTAAAACTCGTTTCATCCGAACTTACACCTTCCAACATTGATGCTCGCACACGCAACCAACTTGTCGATGAGGTCATGGCTCGTAGTAAGAAAGCCGCATTCCCACGTTTAATTGGACGTATTTCTATCAAACGGGACTATGTGCATTGTGACGTGAGCCCTGTAATGCATATATCCTCATGGGTATCAGGGCACATGTCTTAATGCACATAGTTCCGTTTGACAGAAATTCGTCCAATTGGATATTCTTTCTATCCGCGCGGACAGGAGGATGCAGTCTACTGAAAAGTAAGGGTGCGGCTCGCGGCTGGTTTTCAGTTTCTTCATTCGCTCGAACTTTCCCTGCTAATTGGAATCATTCCGTTTAATTTCATGTTCATGTTTAATTTCATGTCCGGCGTGGGACTTGGGGATATTGGCCAGTGCGTTTGTCTTCAACACAATAAGATGATTTCCGAAAAAACGGAATTTCCAATCTTCCTTTTCAAAAGTACAAATTGTAATATAATTTACCTACTACCTAATCCGACACTGATCGGTTCCTACTAGAGGGTATGTCCACTGGCCACTAGGCGATACAACCTGCGGAAAGCGCTTCGCGCCCTCTATGGTCCGTTTTGCGGGCTTATGTGAGTTGGATGGCATTTTGCGAAAAGAAACCAAAAAGCATTTCAATGCTGCAAAGATTGTGAAACTTACATTTTTTTTGAAATGAATATACTGAAATCGTGCAAAAAATTAATTTCAAAGCGGTAATTTTCGTCTTGAATTCATAGTTCATTGGGAGTAAAGATAAAACTTGTGTGGATGATCAGTTCTTACATGCGAGGTAAAACAAGTTGCAAAATCTTAGTGACATTAGAATGCTCTTGGTTCCTCTTTGCAAAATCCAGTTGAAATCCAGCTAATCTAAATAAAGCGGGTCCATTAAAGGATTATACCTCATCAATAGCCGCATTAATCATGAAAATTGACCCGGTAGTTCTTCAAAACAAACTGTGACAAAAAATAAAAAAATACATCGTATAAATGAAAAATTTTGCAACTTTATCACGTAATATGTAATAATATGACTCCTATTTCCATCAAAGTTTGAATAGAAGAGGCTCATCTAGGGTCTATCATATGTTGACAGCCGCAAAAATCATGAAAATTGGCCTGGTACAGAATGACGGAATGATCTGTGACAAAAAATGAATATTTAGGGGGCCGGAGAGGGAGAGCTCATTGTGATGATGATGATAATAATTTCTTCGGAATATAATCAGCATGAAAAATGAATTCTGACCTAGCCTATGGGTTTCTACCTCCAGGAATTCCGTTCAACTTGACTGAGGAAATGAAAGACGCTGTCAAAGAAATGACTAGTCAAGTTGGATAGGATTTCCAGAGGAAGAAATCAGTCGGCTAAGTCATCTTTGTGAATATTGTACGGATCAACACGGAAAGTATGTTTACGGTATGGTAAAGCTGTGAGTTTTACTTCTTACTACGAAAAACTGAACATTTTAAGAACATTTCTTTCCCAATTTGGACACAAATGATCAGAATTCATAAAACGCAAAATGGACGTTGCTCAACCAATTACATTATGAAAAAAATGTACAAAAATTTTAACGAGAATTTGAGCGTTCGTCTCGAAATATTGAAAATCGGTTCCGACAATATTGTAACGTAGGGGAACTTACGTTTTGATTATGCATCTAAATGGACCGCGTTGCCAAATTTCAATTTTATTTTTTACATAAAAACGGCTTTGCAGATTTTTGTGCAAATTTCAGTGAATTGTTTGCATAGTACGAGGCAAATTCTTTAAAATTGTCAAAGGAGTCCGCACAAACGATTTCTTGTAAAAATTAAATTGTCTAGTCAAATTTGGCAAATAGCTGATGTGCCTTGGTTCTTCTCTGCCATATACAGTCCAAATGCATAAAAAAAACACGTAAATTCAGGGGTGGAAATCCCTTAAATGCCCTCGTATCGTGCTTGATTCATGCGCATTTGCACGATTTGAGCAGAATAATTGAGAAGCTTACAGTGAGACATTATTTCTGTAGAGAATGAGGCAATGGGAGTCTCTTTTACGCTTATTTACCATGGTCCGTTGTTCGATAAACCGCTCACCATCTTATCGATCAATCATCATCATCCTGGATTGGCAAGCCGCTGATTCGCAAAGCCGAGTATTAATACGCCCCGTCTAAAGCGTCTGAGTCAATCCCGGACACGTCTATCAACTATAGCACCGTGCTAAAGAGGAACACCGTCCGAGCCTTTCGGCGTTGTCAAACTTTCTTTAATAAAATGCGAATTTTCCGGAAAAACTTGGAGATATTTTGCTCTTAATTTTCCAAGTAATCTTCTTCGTAATTGAAAGCAGCTTATTTGAAGAAGGGCGTATCCACTAGAAGTCAAGTTTCGAGAAAACAAGATGAACATTGATTTATTCAACAATACTTCATTTTTCTATTCCAAAAAATCGACCAATATTCTGCATACCATCTACGATAAAGTCATGGTCTAGTGAGGAAAGTCTGAGAATTGGGCAAGAAATAAATAAATTAAGATTGTGGAGGATGCCTTTCTTCCGGATATACCGCGTGCTACTGCGATTGTTAGTAGTATTATGACAGTTAAGTAGCATACATAGGTAGGTATCGCAGAGCGGCCTAGCGCGCCGTAAAAGCGGCTAATACATACACAAGTAGCATTCATAATCGATGAAAATATTAAAAATCACAGTTTGTGCCCTAACTTAGGAGTTATTATCATCAGGAAGTTCAAGGAAGCAAATTACGCCCTTCTGCCACTAGAGCAAACTCGCGAACGCTGGAAAAAGACGTTTAAAATGCAATTTTAGTAGAATCGCTTGGTAGTAAGATGCGCTAAGAAAAGTATTCAATCAAGAACTCAATTCCATGTAAATTTGACGGTTAAAGGCCGTTCCTGAAGTATACGTAACGCATTTTTTCGGTATTTTAGACCCCCCTTGTAACGCTTTTATGACGTAGGTCCCTGTTCTTTAATACGTAAAAAAAAATGGCGTAATGCTCTTCTCGACCCACCTCCCCCTAGAGCGTTACGTAATTGGACTACATTTTGCAATTTGGAACTATAAATTCTAGCCCGGTTTAAAAACAACGTATGTGCTATTAGTTTCCCTTTCAACATGAGTGTTTTTTCCAGAAGAGGCAGAATTTATAGTTCCAAATTGCAAAATGCAGTCCAATTTAGGGACGGCCCCTTACGCCTCTCTCCCAATCACCCGTCCAATTTATTCTATCTAACATACCTGGAAATTCCAAAGAATAATTTTCCTCCAGAATACAATTGTTTTTGAACGTAATTCGGCAACACCTGAATGTTCATACGGCATAGTCTTGAGAATAAGCATCGTGCCGAGTTGAAAAACTACCGACGACCGGCGCGGTGGCGAGTGTTATGACACGTAAGTAAGATCCGCCGAGGTAATTGAATGGCCAATCCGATGCGCGGAGCCGTGTACTGCAGGTGGCGGCCCGATCGCGGCGCGACATCATCTGCATAGGACGGCTCTGAGCTCGGACTCGAATAGGAGTCCATTACGGAGAAAGTATGTTTAACTTGTGTCGTAACCGAGTAAATAGAAACACACTCGCCACTTTCTCCGCTTCGCGGCGTTGCCAAACCGGTGGCCTTAAGTAGCAATATTTGGGAGTGTTGCCATGTCTATGCCGCTTTCTGATTGGTGCATCTTGAAATACTTACCCAAGAGTGTCGACATCTCCATCCTATTAGCGCAAGATAAGTGTGCCGTTCGCCGATTGATTTGTGAGCTTAAGGCTATCATAAATCATAAATCCCTTTGGGACCAACCCAGAAAAGCCGACAATAAGTCTTAATTAATTTTAAAATATTTTATAAACATTATAAAGTTGTCGTAGTGTTAATTCAACATTTTTGCATTTATTATGACAAATATTTCAACATTTTTTTTAAGATTTAATAAAAGTTAAATTTTTTTGAAATTTTTAAATCATTTTTATACACCGAAAAAAATAATATGCTGTTTTAGCATCTAGGATGTCAAAAATGTGTCTGGTGATCCCAAGATGCTGCCTTTACTGCCCCCGCAGTTAATTTTACATCCTGTGAATGCAAATTCAACTGCGGGGGCAGTAAAGGCAGCATCTTGGGATCACCGGACACATTTTTGACATTCTAGATGCTAAAACAGCATATCATTTTTTTCGGTGTATGCCAAGATACAATCTATAGATTTCAATGAAGTGGCTATTTTTTGTATCAGTGAGATCTGGAGATCCATCGGGCCGATTTTTACGATTTTTTTGGAGTGAAACGGTGCGTTTGAGGATTTGCCTTTTATCAGATTCAAAATTTTTAAATTCCCCGATCTTTTTTTAAAAAAAGGTTTAACTCACGTGAAGGCGCTGCATTTTCATCTCTCTCTGTTGCTTTGCGAGGTCATTCACTTTCAGCTCCCGCCTCCGTTCCTGAGGAAGTCATAAAACTTTCTCAAGTCGCCTCCCAATATTTTTGAGGCCTTATAAAGTCTACTCAGGGCTTCAGTAAGTGGTTCAAATTTTCGACCTATTCTATTTTCCGAGGAGGGATTCCTCAGGCGTGGCGGCTTTACATAATTTTAGTGAATATGTTTGTAAGAGATGTTTGAAAAAACAAATAAATGCGTAAATAAAGGAAAACCTGATTAGAAATATTTACTTATGTCTTTATTCTCTTATTTACACCTCACGGATTTTATGCGAGATTCTCAGGCCAAATTTCTTTAAATACTTCATCCTTGATTCATTTTTATGAGCTCAGTCCTTCAATGCTTCGATGAATGATCCTAGTCCAATCAGTAACGTGAGAAATATTGTCCTGTAGTTCTGGATCCCACCGCACCAGACTTTGAATTAACCGTTGGTTACTTTTCGTTTCTGACTGGACTTTTTTCTGATGCTTCAGCGAAAATAAAAATAAAAATATCTTCAGATGCGTAGTCGAATTTTCCGTGAAAGTGACCGTAAAACAACCTCCTCTAATTCGCTGATCTTACATTAGAGAGCACGGAAAAAATTAAATTCCTGATTTAACAATTCAATTGTGAAAAAAAGTGACTGCGATATTTCAACGTAGATTTCATAACAACAAAAATGCTACTTTAACCACTTTTGTTAGCTAATTTAGCCACAGGGGTGGTCAAAGTAGCATTTTTTTGTTGTAAAATCTACATTGAAACATTGCAGTCACTTTTTTTACCAACTGAATGGACCACTAGATAAGGTACGAATTTCAGCATTCTGATACATGTTTCTTAACCAAAATTTTACGTAAAACACGATGCACACAACGAAAATTACCGAAATTAACTCCTTATGAAGATATTTAATGATTCTTAATGCGTGAATTCAAATCACCCACTCATGAAAACTCAATGCTCTACGTGATTCACATCGCGCGCTAAACGTTATCATGACAGTCTGTGCGATATAAAAATCTGGCAACCTCAATCTTGACGCTTTGGCTCAGTTAAAGCAAATTTCTAATAGTTTGAACAACACATGATGGGAAATGAACATTGCTCGATTGAGAAGCTTGCTGAAACCGTTGTAGTGGGCGATTTGACTCACGTAGAGTTTTGAGTTTCTTGTGAGCGGGCAGTTCAAATTCCTCGTAACCAATGTGAAATAAAAACGTCAATATCTTCGTTAGGAGTTGGTTTTAGTAATTTTCGTTGTGTGAATAATTTTCTACGTGAAATTCTGGTTAAGAAACATGTATCAGATTGCTTAAATTCGTACCTTGTCTAGTGGTCCATTGTTAAATAAGCAATTTAATTTTTTCCACGAAGGCGGGGGACGCAGCCCACATTTTAGGACGGCAATGTTTTATATATTCAAACAATTAAAGCATAATTTGGAAAATCGATCATGTTCGGATTAAAGTCAGTAATAACTTACTTCATTGTCACAAAAGGCAACATAGAAAATAAGTTACAGCCCAAGAAAAACAAGCAGAGTGCCTCTAAGTACTGCTGAATGTGACATCGCTCATTTTAACTCCAGGATGCAACTATTCGGGCTCTATGGATATCCGTGTTGCATACGCTTTGAAGTGAAGGCGCTTTGACTATGCGGGCACTCACCACTTCACCCGCGCGGCGCGGAGCCAATGGCGGGCTCTACTGCGAGAATCAAAAATGGCAGAGATCTTTCAGTTCTTCGTTTATTCTGAAGAGATATTTCCTAGAAACCAATAGTCGGATGTGAGTATCTTTTGTGCTTCAGTTTTGAAATCTTGATGTACTGAGCATGATTTGTAGAGCAACTTTTCATGTATAACAGATTTCTTTGAAGTATAAATGAATAATTAAAAGCAGTGTGTCATTGTAGATCCTCGCAGTAAAGCCCTCTGCGCTATGAAATGAGCTTTCCAGAAAGGTTGGACATGGAATTTTCAACTGAAACTGCTAATTTTGATAATAAAATATTTACACTGTAGATTATATGGGGTGCTCCTTGAAGGGAATTAGGAAGGCGAAACTATTGCAAAATAAAGTCGGGTGAATATATTAATAAGAATTATATTATGCTCTACTCTTTCCCTCTTAACATTTGAGTTGCATCTAGTTTTATAAAATAATCTGCATCAATAATGTGAAGGATAAATATATTGCATACTTGTATTCTTATTGTACTAGTGGTTCAATTATATAGCAGAAATCATCTCATCGATCGACACTTTCGATTGAACAGCAGATTTGGCGGATCGAATCGATGACTCTTATTCGTCTACATTTCAATTGAGCATTATGAAAAAGAACTAGTGAAACTAGTCCGATAATGGATCGGTCGCGCTAGTCATTAGTCATACAAATGGAGGCGTGTTTTGATCGCCAAAACTTGTGGATTAGCAAGGAATAATGGAATCCGTGAGAACGCTGAATTCTTTAGGCTTATATTCGCGGATACATATTTCTTCAAATATCGAGTTAATAAAAGTCATCTATTCTGGGGAAATGGACTATTGATTCTTCTAATTCGCATTTCCCAGCACGGTTAAAAAAAATTATCCAGATCTATGAGTTATGATGCCTGCTAACACCGACCTCTAAGATCAATAGTCAACTCAAACATTCCGTCAAATTAAGGAGACCATTCTCTCATAGGTTTACATACAGAATGTTTTGCCAATTTTTGGCGAGATATTACATTGAATGCAGGAATAGGAATTCTTTGTAGAATTCTTTCGGACCATTTTAATGCCGTCTAGCCCTTGAATGAGCATTTAATATAATTTTGGGTAGTGCGAGTATTTCATTTGATAGAAGGTATTCACAATTTTCATTGGTACAAGTAATGACGGTGGACGCTTTTTAGTGAAATTGATCAAATCTTTAATTATTAGTGATAGAAAATGTACAAAACTTCATCGGAAAAATGCAAAATCTTGTGAAAGTGAAGGGAATAGCCCAATGAGGGGAAATTTTTCGATGGGGCGCCTAATGTCTAGTTTGAAAAATATCGTATTTTAATTATAATCCGATATCCGATTTAAGAGTTTTAAGTTCTGTAACACGGTCATTTTCCTACCCTCAAGGAGGGTGATAAGAATTTTGAATAGCCTCTCCTTGCTACGAAAACTGATGTCCATCAAAACACGACTCGGCTTGACAAACTCAGCCGACAAATCAGAGCTGCCACTGAGCCAAAAACTCAGAAGGGTAAAATGGTTTTAAAAGAAGAAAATCGCTGAGTGGCAAAAGTTGTCTGGAGAGGGTGGAATCACTTGGAATGAGGAGAGGCTTAGCTGCAAAAATATCCACAAATACGTTAAAATTGATCAGTTCGTCATTTCCCTCACGAAAAAGTGTGACCACAATTCAATTTTGCCAAACCGCTAGAAAATTGCATTTTTACCAGGAGGGTCTTAGGGTTTTCTAACTGAAAATTTCACGGATTTCTTTTCAGATCTCATGCAAAAATCAAAACAATTTTGAACACGAATTGCGCGGACAAATTCTTGCTAAAATGGAACTTTTTAGTCAATTTTGCATCCTTGGAATGACGTTACTGGCCTTGTTACCCGCGGTTATATTTTTTTAAAAACTGCGTAACGACGAATAGTCACCATTTTTCAACTTTAATAAGGTCACTTATTATATAACACACTATATAAGTGTGTGAATGTTTGATTTTATTTTTTTCATATTTAATTGATTTTTAAGTCACTACAATCTATTATAATAATTTCCATTAAAAAAAAAAAAAAAAAAAAAAAAAAAAAAAAAAAAAAAATCAATGAATGGAGCTTTGGAGTGGCAGCGTCGGGCTCTGTTACTCGCGCTTCGTACCCGCGCTTATTACACGGCTCACCGGTTCGATGTCTCACGACTTGCGAGACGGGAGGGGGGGGTGGTGCGTCCACCGCCACCGCGCCACGCCACTGAAAACTTTCCCCCGCGCCCCGCCGACCGACGGCCCCGCTGCCCGGCCGCGGACAATGCATCGATGATGTTACGATGATGACTCTTTTGTGTCGAATTTTCACCGCTTGTGCCGTCCGCGTAATGTGTTACTCAACACAACACGCACTTGTGATCCTGACTTTGCTCCTTTGTTCGCCGTCCGACTCGCGTCCTTCCGTTTTCCGCGTGGCCGTCCAGTGGCGTGGCGTGAATTGCGATGTATCGATTGTTTTGCCATTTAAACCTATGGTAAAGAATCGATTATTAAGGTGTTCGCTGCGAACACCCTGTTTATCGATCCTTTTCCACGGGTTTAAATGGCATAACAATCGATATATCGCAATTCACGCCTCGCCACTGTGGCCGTCGCGTCCGCGTCGGAAAACGCAGCTCGGAGGAAGTCAACTACTGCACTGAGGAAAAACGCCGTATGAACATCCGAATGTTGCCGAATTTCCGTTCAATTTTGAGGAGATTTATGAGTATGTTTCATTGAAATTTTCAGATACTGAAGATAAAATTGCGAGATAAAATCTTTGAAAATTTGAGAGAAAAATGTCCCCAAGTTTCCTTGGACATTTTCATTTTATCAGAAGAAGTTTGGCAACGTCTAAAGGCTCCAGAGGCGGATCCAGTAATTTGGCAACACTGGATTCCCTCCATTTAAACCTGTGTTAAATAATCGATTCTTGTCAAAGCCCCTGACCCCTCCAAGAATCGATACATTTCCATAGGTTTAAGTGGAGAAAAACAATGTTGCCATCTGCTGGATCCGCCAATGAAAGGCTCGCACGGAGTTTTTCCTTAGCATGGTAGTTATGCAAGCGCGTTCGAATTGGCATCATACTGCGGGCTGGGATGCTATCTAAAAGCGCAAAGTCCCGGAAGTGCAATAACCAAAAAGGCAAGGACGGTCGGCAATAAGCGCGAGAATGCACAAACCTAAAACGCAGATTTTAAGCACAAGGAGTCATCCCAAAGCGCAAACGTGAAACTCAACCTAAACCTACCCTAAACTAACCAAACCCATCCTAACGGAACCTATTTTTACGCTAGGTAAGGTAAAGTTAAGCCAGGTATTGACTACTTGATTCCCTCTTTCCATCTGTGCCTCACTGTTGTCCCAAAACCTTACACCATTTTCGTGAAGGAGCCACCATTCAAAAGCGCGCTAATATGCACCTTTGACTCTTGCGATTTCGGAAATTTGCGCTTCCGGATGTCTCGGGCGGGCCGATTGTCGAAATCAATAGATAAAACGGTAGACAAAGAAAACATGGAGAGATCCTACTGGTTGAAGCGGGTGGTTGCAAACTGGTGGTTGGTGGTTGGAACAGAGGACGGAAATGTTGAGCTAAGTACGAGTATAGGGTCTCTCGTGGATCGCCGTTAGTCAGTCTGTCACTTACTTCCTTTGTCGATTGCAACCAACAGCTTCCACCAATAGAATCACTCCATTCTCCAGTTGTCTGCTTTTTCTGTTGCTTAGTCTATCAATTTCAATGATCACTCCGCTGTGCGCATGACCAGCGTTCAGCGCGATCGGGAAGCCATGCCAAGACGACCTTTTTCTTTAACTTTCGTTTGAGTCTCCAGGAAAAACGTCATCGAGGTGAAGAATGGCGAGTCTGTAGACAACCCGTAGGTGCTGTTTCTCAGTACGTGATCGCTTACTTATACCGCCTTTGTATGACAATGCAGCCATCCACTTTAGCCAATAGGATTGCCCCATTTTCTCTGTGTCTTTACTGCGTATAGTTTTGTCGGTCATATTAAAAAATCAACCCAGTGCGATATCGGGGTTGGAACCTGATACAAAATTATATGTTTTTCCCATCATATGTACAAGATATCTCTTACTTTAAAGGAGCTCTTGCTCAGTTCTTGCAAAAATAATTGACTTCTAATAACTGTAACTCTCTACAGCCGCAAATTTAAATCATTGCGAGCATTATAAGGCGCGTCCACGCACACCCAATATAACGCCTTCAACATCGGAGAAATACTTCCAACGCTACACCGTTTTACACATGCTTCATGATGTGCAAATTGCCTACACTACGTGCCGGAGTGTACAGTGTACATGGTGTTTCGAGGTGCTTTTCATGCAAGACGCCCCTACAAGCCTTCCTGCAAGTTGTTAGGCGCCTCTAGTGCCACACAATTTCGCAGATTAGTCGGCCTTCTAGACAATGAAGCTGTTGCAAGTGTCAGGGATTTGCGATTTGAGTGGTTTTCCTCTAGTAAAAGTTTGCGATAAACACGATGATGCCACTGGTTTTCTCTGAAATAAACTACCTAGGTAAAAAAAAGCTGCTAAAGTTGAAGCCCTAATGGAGATGATCCCTCATGCCGCGCAGAGTCCACCGGTTCATCCAGTCAAACTCTCCATCTTCTTCTCTGATACTAATGATTGTTAAATATTTTCTTTACATTTATCAATTTAATATATTCAAGTGCTGTTTTATTAGAATGTAAAGGTAGGGAGCAAATACATCAGCAGGGTTGCCGTAGTCACGACCCTGGAGTCCCTAAATAAGGTGGAAACCCTGGTGATGTAATTATTCCCTACACATGGAGACCGTTCTCCTATTGCATAGAGTGTTTGAATGGATACAGAGCTGGACTCTCAGCGTGGAATGGGGAATTTCCTTCATTACAGCCTCAACTTTTAAAGTTTTTTTGAGCTTGAGGGCTGGTTCCAGAGAAAACCAGCGGCACCTTCGCATTCCTCGCAAAATTTTACATTTGGGAAAGCACTTACATCGCAAATCTCTTACGCATGCAACACTTCCATTTTCATTGTTCGCCATTGATCCTTGTAGAGATTTACTGGGTCGGTCTCTATGATTTTCGCTGCTATCGGTTTGTGATAACCGTAGATGGATCCGCTCTCTTTGAACTTTTTAAATAAAACCCAATCAACGACGCACGGCGGGACGAGTCTTTGGAAGAAGTCGGATATGAACTTTTTGACATGAATTGTAAAATTTTACGTTAATCTCGTCACAATTTTAATTTTAAGGGGTGATTTTAATATAAAATTTTACGAGGAAACCGATAAAACTAATTTAAAACGTCAAAATTTCGTATTCTTGAAGATGTACGCTTTTAAAGTTTTTAAATCATGTCCGTCCTCTGCTATTGACTCGATCCAATATGCGACGCTTCGAGGACCCAGAACGCCCTCGGGGGGTTGGGCTGCGTAGCAGTCAGGGACGTGCAATCGAGTAAAGTCAGTCCAAGGAACCGAAAGTGCCGGTCATGGGAACCCAACTTCAGTTCTGATGCCCGAAGTTTTTGGCTCGTATTCTTCACCGGAGATTTTGGTTATCTGAATAAAGCTCGGTCTCGATGACTGATTTTGGTTATCTAAACTAAGGGCATTAGTATTGCGTAAACTGAAATTTAGCCCTTGTGGTCGAATTTTTTTTTCTCAGTTTTTGTTTTATTTAGGGCCCAGAGAGCCTTTAAATTGAGGGTTATTGTAGTTCTGTTGTCATTTACTTTGTACACTGCGGTAGATATTTTGCAAAAACTTGATAATGATCGGACATCACCTAAGAGATGGCGCTAAAACTGCCTCTCATCCCCAGAATATCACCAACTCTCTAGAGTAAAGGCTGGACAAACAGGGCTGTTTCGAGTGAAAAGGGTAGAAAAAGAATAAAAAGATGATAAGGTCTATATCGGGATTTTGATGACCTTCACACAAAAGTCTGCCTAGATCCAAATCAGAACGTTATTCGCCTCTACCTTTATCTTAACCATATTTTCATTGCAATCAAATTATTTACGAATTTCCAACGATCTAAGCGCGTACCGCGCGTGGTGTACGCACAATGCGTGAAGCATTCCTGCAATCTTGTAGGCGCCAACGTGCGTTCAGGTTTAGCGCGCACCGTGGTATACGTGCAATGCATGAAGTATTCCTGCGGTCTCGTAGGCGCTGGTTTGCGTTTCGCACCGCTCGCACTGCGTTGCGGAAAAATATTTCTCTTCGTAGCACTGACTAATTGCTCAGGAGAGAAAACATTTCTCTCCCAGGCAGTAACTTATTGTTCCAGAGAGAAAATATTTCGCTCCCTAGCACTAACTAATTCCTCAGGAAAGAAAACATTTCTCCACCAAGCAGTAACTTATTATTCCAGGGAGAAAATATTTCTCTTCGTAGCACTAACTAATTGCTCCGGAGCGAAACCTTTTCTCTCTGGAACAATAAGTTACTGCTTAGGAGAGAAATATTTTCTCTTCTAAGCAATTAGTTAGTGCTACGGAGAGAAATATTTTCTCTCCGGAAACACAGCGAGTCAGCGTTTTCCAGCTCGGTATCACCATTAAGTTTTTGCACACTCTGTATAGACTATCATCATTTGACATGATAAAAAATTACACAAAATCCAACTTAAAAATGTTTTTAATAAAACTGCATATGTTTAAAAACATTTAAAAAGAACTGAAGATTTACCGCATTAAACATTTTTACGTCGGTTTGAAACGCTAGGGAATATGAAAAATAGAGAAGTTTAATGAAAAGATTATATTTATTTTTGTTAGAAACTTATTGATCAAAAAATAAAAATTATAATAATAATATTACAATAAATTATACTACAATACAACAACACTGGACAGTTCGAATTTGTAAGAGCTAAACATGTCCTATATTTTCGTGGATTCATTGCTTTTCCCAGTAAATTTTACTGATAACACAAAATCATAGACAAGCCGACAATTTTTTAGAATAAATCGGTGGTTTTATTGCATGCAAAGAAACTACTCGTGCCGGACTTGATATGAA
Source organism: Bemisia tabaci (assembly GCF_001854935.1). Lineage (NCBI taxonomy): Eukaryota > Metazoa > Arthropoda > Insecta > Hemiptera > Aleyrodidae > Bemisia > Bemisia tabaci. The sequence goes on from NW_017547239.1 coordinate 1,300,338, forward strand.
TATCTGCGATGGGAGCTTTTTGAACTCGGTTTTAAAAGCTCAATTAGTTTTAAAATACTCTAAGGTTTAAAGTTCAATTTGTTGTGGGTACAATACTCTTGATGTTATCATGCAATTCTTAACGTTCGAAATTCGATAGTTTGAGAGGCTTAGGAGGATATTGAAAAAAGTGGACCTTAATGAAAGTTATACAAATCACCTGGCTAAAATAAATTTTCAGGTAAACTTACAGTGATGTTAAAAATGCTTTTAGTACCTTGCGTCATCACTTCTCATATTCAAATGTATATTCAATATTCAAATATTCTATTAAAGATTTAACGGTAACCAGAGTTTTGATTATTTAATCCAAGTTAGTGTTCACCTAATTCAGCTCTTTCGTCTAGTGAAACCTGATGGGAAGTGTCCCAAAAATTGGTTCACCTTGAAGAGAATCAATTTATTTTTAAGAAAAAATCTCTATCAAACGTTATATTTCAATCAAAAGAGTGTATTTTAAGTCAACATTTGATTAATGTATAAAATAGTCAACGTTGAACTGAAATTTTTCAAACTTTTTATCAGTAGACATATTTTTCTGTTTTATAACTGATTACTCTTTTCCAGTAGCAATGTTCCTCAAAGAAAGTCTCACTCTACACACGGATGAAACTTATTTCATACTAAAAAATAGGAGTCTCGCAATTGTTCGGATCCTTCAAACAACTTTATTGACAACACGATAAACTGAACAATGCGTTTTTGACCGGCTATTGTTATGGAAAGTCACTAAAATTTAATTTAGAGTATTTGAAAAAATTAACAACCTAATGCATTACATGTCAACATAGAACTTTAGTCAGTGTAAAATTGAATGTAGGTTTTCAAAGCAATAAATTAAGGTGGTAAATAAGAGTTAAAATCACAGTCATTTTATACATATTTTTAGCAAAAACTTTAAAAATATAAATACAATTAACTATATATAAATAAATAAATAAATAAATGTGAAAAACGAAGAACAAAAATAAATAATTTAAAGCTATAATTATATTATACAATAGTTGTAAAAAATGGCTCTCGAGCGATTTAACTTCCAGCTCATTATTTGAGAACGCCGTATTTATGATTGATGCCGTTTTGCTTTCCTCTTTTTAATTTTCAATTCCGACTGCTGAAACAGTTATTTTTCCCTTTCTTAACTTTCTCATTTAAATTAAAAAAGAGAGGAATGAGCAAATCTCAAATTACATCAATAGCGCTGGAAAACGTCTCGATGGCCCATGATTGCAAAATTAAGTTGGCACCATGGAAAAATTGCGAAAAATCCGGGTAAAATTTAAAACAAAATTATCAATCGCTGTTACTGAATTCAAGCACAAAATAATCAGTAGCAAAGGCTGCCTAATATCATGTGAAATGTATTTATCTCTACAGGTATTTAACTTTAGTAAAACGTTTAAACGTTGAACTAAAAAGAGACTGAAAAATCAAACAAAATAAGAACCAAATTATTTATATACATTATTATGCAATAAATAACCTGGTGAGATATCCTTCAAATTTTGACTGTCATGTCACCGTCGTCTAAAATATAATGGAACGTTCCCGCAAGTGTCATTCTCAGTCAATTTGCATCACTATACATAACGGAGGACAAAAGTCAAAATTGAAAGGATTCCCATCAAAGCTGTGAATTTTACTTTACTGAACCAGAGACCGATAAAAAAAACAAAATAGAAGAGAGTCTTTTAGAAAATCTGAAAGTAAGAACTCTCTTCTGCTCGGAAGAACAAAACATACTCCGTAGTATTTAAAAAAAAACATCAAGCACGGAATACCTATACATTTATTAACTTTAAACAAATTTTATAATTCAATCTTCACATAAATGCAGGGGATCGCAAAATTCCCTTTTAGAATGTTTTCTAGGCGAGCTACTGAAACGAAACTCGAGGAATGTTTCTTGGTCAGAGACGATTACTGAAAAGTACTACTTAAGCACCACTACAGTCCTCCTCCTTGACCAAGAAACATTCCCCGCGATTTGTTTTAAAGACGCCATTAAGACAAAATTTTAAAAGAGGAACTAAGGACTTTTGGAACACCCTATATATCGGATCACAAAACCGATATCGGAAAAGTAGTCACTACAGTTGACGTTGTTTTATATTTTTTTTTTTTCGTGCAGAAACCTTAGTCAGAACTATAACAATCTATACACTCACTCTCATGACGATGATGAAAGCAAGAATTTGAAAAGGAGTACCTTCTTTAAATTTGATGTCTCTATGACTTGGCAATTGTGTAATTTTCTCAAAGAAAAGAAATGAACGTTACTCCATAATTTATAAAAGAAATTCTAGTTATACCTGATTCGGGAGAAAATTGATAAAAATTTCTTAAAATATATTCAATAATTAGTTTTCCGAAAAATTAAGAGACAAATACTTGAAATATCATAAATTGAGATACGTCTTTTTCGACTTTCACCATCGATTAGCTCTTAGCTACTGTTAACTGATCGACATGATTATAAACAGTTTAAAAAAACATAAGTCTTGCACAGGAATCTAACAATAAGCCCTGCTAATTTTAAGACAAACTTATGCGTCGAATCTTATCAGCTTTTGACTACAAAGGCCTGACTGACCTGATTTTGGGGACGAACAAAGGACTATCACCCAAGAAAGTGTTCAAATTGAATGCCCGTTTTAACTCCCTTCCGGTGTCTGCAGTTAGAGGAAGAGGTTTAAACTAGCACCCACGCTAAATTTTACTAAAGGATAAAACGACCATTTTTTACGTCTTTGGTTTGTATCAGTCTGGTTATGCGACTCCTCATTACGATGAGATCACATTTCAACGACCTCTGTGCCGTCCATGGTGGTTCTGCAAAATTGAGAGAAATAAGATTAAACAGATTGTTTTTTGGTTCAAATATCGTTGTGTACAGAATTTTTACATTTGACAATTATGACGTGAGTATTTTTACATCTGACAAGTATGACGTGACGTGAGTAGTAGGTCTCAGCAAATTATTTTCCACGCATGCGCTACCTAAGCAGTCTGGACCGAGCCAATAGGAGAAGTCGGACAAAATCTGGAAACTTTGAAAGTTTATAATTTTTAAAAAGTGAAACAAAAAAGTTTAAATGCCATTCCATTGGGTATCTCGCGAAATTTACTTTGTGAACACCCCTTAAAATTGAATTTGTGACGCAAAGTGAACATCAAAATTTAAAATTCAGGCGAAAAATTGCATGTCCAACCTTTTCTACTAGCACGTTCCCTTGTGCGGAGGCATTGATTGGCCGCGGATGGTTCGAATCGTGGATATTCGCGGATGATTGAGACTCCATAGTAGATTCTTCTTTGATACTTTACGTTTGATTTTTGTATTATGTATAATTCGTTTTTACTGCCAGAAATGCAAAATTACAGAAACAATTTCATGAATTTTTTTTTTAAAAATTCTGCAACAGACTTAGTATTCCATAAAACGTACAGGAATAGTAAAATCTTAATCATGAAATTTTTGAAAACAAATTAATAAGTCAAATTTCGAAGTTCCTTATCGGATTCTCGGAAAACCCTTGCAGGTTGCATACCCAGTCCCTGAAAAATCGTTGAAATCTTATGAAAAATGAAATTTTGTTTGGTATCTCTGCTCTCGACGGAGTGAATTCAGCGCTTTGGTAATGCTGCACATTTCTATCAAAAATTTTAAGAACTGAATTCATCAAATAAATAGACAATAAACGTTTCCTTGAAACATTTACCTCCAACCATCATGGTCACAATTTCCCCCTGACTTTTACTTTCTCACGCATTTGAGTACTCATTCTGGCATTTAAATCGGCCGCCATGCATCAAGATTTTTCCCTCGTTCGGCATAGCACGTGACGCGCGCACAATTTTCGACTCACTCTCAGAACGACTGCTACTTAGTCCCCCATTTTATTGTTCCCAGATCAATACGAGCGCGGCGTCGGTGAACTACCGGCGACCAGTTCCGTTCGGCCAAAATTTCTTTGTGTTTCAATGGCGTTGAAACGAATCGGCCGTGGAAAATTTCGCGGCGCTTTCGTCCTCCAGCATTGCCAAATATCCCCATTCCTGCACGAGTCTCGGGGTGTTTTAGACGAAATTCGGCAACGCTCGTAGGCGGCTCGAGCCGCGATCACGAAAGTCTGGGAAACTGGAAGCGAGTATTGCCCGCGGCCGTGGCGGTATCATTGTTCCAGTGACATCGTCCAACTTGCGATTTCTTTTTTTTTCTCATTGTAATTGCTCATTGCTCGCGTTTTGAGAGCGATTGCTCGAGTGCGGAATTAGCCGGCCAAATACACACAACCGGCCATAAAAATGAGAGAAACCATCCGCTGGAACAATTCGCACTCTCTTAATTTTTCCCGCCACCGCGCCGGCCGCCGCGCATCGCTGACATGCGCGCTGCAACGAGCAGCGACTCTGGATCTGATCAGCTGCATCCGCGGCACTGCTGCCAAATTGCGCCGTGATTCACTCAAATTTGAGTATTTTCTGATGCGTGCGCGGTAGCCAAAAATTTAGGTACTTTTCAACCTTCCCCTTCCTTTCCAGAACAAAAGGATTGCATATTGCAAAAAAGAACCACTAGCATTGCAATGATGCTAAGATTGTGCAACTTCATCCTTTACAATAAAATTGCGGAAATTGTGAAAAACTATGAAATTTAGATGGTAATTTTCGTCTTAAATTTACAGTTTTTAGCGAGTAAAATAGAAACTATTAATGGATAATCGGGCTTTTCCTCCAAGACAAAAGAAGTTGCACAATCTTAGCAACATTGCAATGCTAGTGGTTACTTTTTGCAAAATGCAATCCAAAAGATCGAACTACACCCCTACTCAGAAAGCGTTAAAGAAAAGTTAGTAGGAATCTACCACATCGGCAACTAAGCCCGTTAACGTTTTGGAAATTGTCAGCTGAGAAAGTTTTTCCATTCATCGGTCCAGCGTGTGATTTACGCATCCGTCGGCGAAATGTAAATGCTCAATAATTAGACACGTTTCCGCCGAAATTGATACATCATGGTCACCTGGGAGATTTGTCTGTTGGCTGTCTCAGTGTCCCAGCGAACACGCCACAAAGTGGATCGAGTCAATTAGAGAGGTCGGACATGGAATTTTTGACTAATATTACAAATTTTGACGTTTATTTCGTCACATTTTAAATTTCAAGAGGTACTGCAAGAAGAAAATTTTACGATGAAACCAATGGAACCACTTTTAGAACCTCAAATTTTGTATAAGCAGAGTTATAAGATTTTAAAGTTTCCAAATTTTGTCCGACCTATCCAATTGACTCTATCCACTGTGCGCCACTTGCCTTACCTCGCTGACATTAAGAGATTTCTGGGGGAGAAAAAAAACACCTGTTGAGATCTTGATTTGGAGTTGATTTCAGTTACTTTTGTCACGCGAATTGTGTTGCATATGAAATTTTTAAAATTAAACATACATCAAAATGCGTAAAATTATAATTTGTCCGATAGTTTATTAGAAATACATCGACGAAGCTACGATGGTCAAACAGGGACATAGAGAGACCGCGAGAGACTTAAACGCTCTACTAAGAAAATCAACCACTCGGATTCCATCGTTCATGTGGACGTGAAATAGAATCAATTCAAGATTCAAATTCATTTCAGCAATTCAGCACATTCTATGTTGAGTTTTGAAAATATGTAACATATCAACGGTGAAACTCCATTTTTCAATTTAGATTTTATATTTTAAAAAATGCTAATTTAACCACCCCCGTGGCTAAATTGGACGTATTTCTGTCAAACGGAACTAAGCGTCAATTTGGGTTCCTTTTGAAGAATTTAGAATACTGGATAGCGCGTTCTGTCAAACGGAACCAAGCTCCATGGAAAAGCATTGCGAGTATAGGACGGAATGAGCCCGACGCCTGGTTCCGCCGCCAATCCAAGCCCCCCTCTACCCTCCTCCCCCTACGGCGCTTGGTTCCGTTTGACAGAAATCCGTCCAATTAGCTTTAAAATATTGTAAAATATACATTGGGAACATATCGGGCATATTTTTTGACAATATTTTTAAATCAGCATTCCATTTTTCCCGTGTAAATAAAATCTGAATTTTCTTTTAAAATTCTTTTTTTTGTTGTTTTTTTGGTTTTTTTTTTGGCCACAACCCTTAATACATAACATGACGGAATTTACCTTCCAACAGCGACCGCCCCGAGTCCGAGAGCAGCCCCTCCGGCGACGAGTCCGAGGGCGGGGAGGAGAACGGATGAGGAACTAGCGACCCCGAGTTTCTCCTTGATGGTGGAGAGCTCCTTGCCGCCTCCGTTGAGACCCAGGTTCTGGGAGATCTTGTGCGTGGCCTCCACCAGGGGCTCCACCACCGGCCGCGTCAGGTCCGACACCCTCTCGATCCCGGTCTGCATCTGCTCCTTGAACGACTCGCTTATCCGCTCCCAGAACGGCCGGTTCTCGCTCACCTGTCAACGTCAAAAATCTTTGAGAACTTTTCACGCATTTCAAAGAGTGAGAGTCAGAAGGCTTAAATGGACCGCGTTTTTCGTCAATGACCATAGGCAAAGCTGTAAAAGCTACGTATTATCGTCGCTCCTCTGACGTAAGGGCGTATCTCGATATCCGCAAGAGCCCCCGAAAGCATGGATTTATTTGTAGAGCAGGGCTCACGTGGAAATCCAGATGCGCCCCTACGTCAGAAGAGCGAGGTTATGTGACACACCACAAAATTGAAGAATATTGCCCTGAATGGAGATGTTGCATGTGTGAGGAATTTGCGATTTGACCATTGATTCTTATGTAAAAGTTCGCGAGAAACACGATGGTGCCACTGGTTTTCTCTGAAATCATCTCTCAAGCTCAAAAAAAGCTCTCAAAGTGAGGCCAAAATGGAGGGGATATCCCACGCTATCCTGAAAGTCTACCTCTTCATCAAGACGAACTCTCCATGCAAAGATAGGGAGCAAATACATTGACAGGGCTACCACTTTATTTTGGGACTCCAAAACTGAAAACACGGCAACCCTGCTAATGTATTTGCTCCCTATCTTTGCATGGAGAGTTTGATTTGATGTAGAGGTGGACTCTCAGGATAGCGTGGGATATCCCCTTCATTTTGGCCTCACTTTGAGAGTTTGTTTTGAGCTTGGGAGATAATTTCAGAGAAAACCAGTGGCACCATCGCATCGTGTTTCTCGCAAACTTTTACTTAAGAATCAATGGTCAAATCACAAATCCCTTACACATGTAATATCTTCATTCTACAATAGACCTCGATTTTTTTCACTACATTTTTGCAATTAAAATTTTTCGTTTTTGGCTTGAAAAATAAAAGTCGCTGTTAAGCTTTAAATTATGTCCTCGTCAAACAAATGTACCATGGTACATGTAAGTACATGGTACCATGTCATGTTGGACATGGTACCAAGTTAAGCATTCTGATACATGTTTCTTAAACCAAAATTTCACGTAAACCATGATTCGCACGACGAAACTTACTGAAATTAACTCCTTACAAAGATATTTAATGTTGCAAGACGCGTGAATTCAAACCTCCCGCCCATGAAAACTCAATGGTCTACGCGAGTCAAATCGCACACCAAACGTTACCGTGGTAGTCTCCGCGGTGTGAAAATATGGCAACCTCAATCTTGAAGCTTTGGCACAGCTATATCAAATTGTTTACGGTTTGCACAAAAGGGTGAGAAAAGAGCAATGCTCGTTGAAAAAGCCCGCCGAAACCGTTGTAAGGCGCGATTTGACGACTCACGTGGAGTACTGCGTTTCTTATGACCGGTCAACTCAAATCTCCCGTAGCCAATCAACGGTGTAAGTCGGAAATCACATAACTCGGTTTGTGACGTCGCAGACTTCCTGTCATACTTTATTTTTCAAACGAAAAACTACTCAACTGCAATTCTTTAAAACTGCCGCGATTTTTCTTCTCTGTGCGAAGAAAATTCTACAAAAACTTCAAAGAGTGATGTCAATTTGTTCTCCTTTAAAAAAAATAACATAAAGGCGGAGATTTACAGAAACCGCAAGCAAGATATGTGATTACGGACTTACGCTGTTGATATACTCGAGAATGTTTCTGTTTATATCAAGTCACTTTTTTCTCTAACGAAATTCAAAAATTATGCTGAACGTAATTCAGTATGGATGCTAGGACTAAGTGAGTTTTTTGGAATATCGCTCTCTTTTTGTGCCATACTAATTTGATTTATTTTGCGAGGACATCTCTGTACTCTTAAAGGATGCCTGTCATTCTTGATACGCTTTCAATTTTGCATGATACTGTGTAACACCTTTGTCGCGCAATAGTTGCTTGAAGCGGCGCGGCGGGTAACTAGCGTGACACGCGCGCTAGCGCCTAAAAACCTAACAGGGATACTTCACGCATTGCGCAATGCTTGAAGTATCCCTGTTAGGTTTGTAGGCGCTAGCGCGCGTGTCACGCTAGTTACCCGCCGCGCCGCTGAATGACCCCTGAGTGGGGTTTTCTGATTCTAATTAATCGAGAATCCAAGAAAACAACATGACTTTACAACATGCTGGTTTTTTTAGAGAAACCATCGCATTCGATACTGACATCGAAACTGCGATCGAATGCGATATTTTCTCTCTAAGAAAACCACGCCTTCATTACGTTGAATTTCTTTGTTAAAATTGGTAAAAGAGTGCTTTAGTCTCTTGAAAACAGAATTGCGATCTCGAAATTGAAGAAAAATGACGAGTAGCTGAAAAAATGGAACCAACTGATGCGATATATCGTATGCCGTTCTGACACAAAATATGGCGTCCATCGAATCACCTTAATTTTAGTATTTTGGATGTTAAAACCGGGCTCTACGTGAAATTCTGGTTGAGAAACGTGTATCAGAATGCTTAAATTCGTACCTCGTCCAGTGGTCCATTCAACGGAAAATTCCAACTCACCTGGGCCTGGTAGTACGGGCTCGGGTAGCCGCTGATCTTGTAACTCGGGCCGCCCTTCGTGTGATACTTGTTGTAGGTTATATCCGGGTAAGGCGCATGAGGCGCATGGGGCGCGTGGGGCGCATGCACAGCCTGGTTATCATAGAAGTAGGATAGCGTCTTCTTCGGCCGCGAGAGGACCCCGGAGGTATCGCGCCCCTTTTTCGTGCTTCCAGTAGGCCCCGCCTCTGGCAATTCAACCTTGGCCTCTTCCTCTAGCCCGGGCTCAAAGGCGAACGGACTCCTATCAGCATGAATATCATGCGAGAAATACGCCAACGCCTGCTCCCTCCGCCCATCCCCTTTCAGCATGAGCTCATCATTGGAGGGCGCCGTGACCTTGGCCGCCTGGACGCCCAACTCCGGGTGAGCGTACTGCAGAACGGGCGTCCGCACACCGTCCTCGAAAGACACCCTCGAGGGCGCCTTCGAAGTGGGCGAATACAACAAGGAGTTCGGGTATACACTGTTCCCCGGGTTATGCAACACGCGGGACTGGATACCACCCGTCTTCTCGGTCGCGGTCGGCGTGTTGCGCACCATCCGGGCGTCACGGATCGTGAACTTCTTATTGTTGTTCTGGTTGTACATCTCCTGCTTGTTTATATTCCTGATGTAATCGATGATCTTGTCCGTCACGTATTTCTCTTCGTAATTGGCGGTCGTTTCGTCCTCGCGGATCCACAAGCCGGAAGGATGCTGCTTGTACTTCTCCCTTGCCACGGAGGGTTTCGGCGGAGATGGGTCGACCTTCTGCCAGCTGGGGTTCAGGTTCGACGAATCCGTTTTTAAAAACCCGTTCGAGTAGGGTTTACTAGTCACCAAACCGACGCGATCGTTGGAGCTGGGTTTCCATTTATTCAAACCCGGTTGCGGGAGTGTAACCTTGACAGTGCTCGTATGTAACGTCTGGGTGACTGGTTTCTTGATCTTCGACCACTCGTAACTAGCCGTTGCCGTTTTTGTGATATTGAAGGGATGTTTTTTGTTCCCCTTATCGTAAGGGACTAGAATCCCGTTGATGACTCTGGCGTTCCGCCAGACCTGTTTATCGCTTTCGTCATCCGGGACGCGAATCCCGTGAATGATAGGGATCCCGTCTGAGTCGATCTGTAGGCGTCGGCTGTCCCTGCTGGAGTTTTTCGCAGGGTTTTCTTTGACGAGGACGGTGCTGGAGTTGATGACGACCGGTGCCGGCAGGGGCGACACTGTCGATTCTTCTTTTGCGACGCTTTTCCCGACGCGGACTCGAGACCGGAGGCTCTCGATGCTTTGTCGCTCGGCGTCTTTTCGCTCCGCGGAGGGGTGGATCTCAGCCCCGGGAGGGATGAGGAGCGACCGGGCGCCCTCTTCGCGTTTCTTGACGATGAGCGTGGCGATGTCCCCGGTTCGAGTCCGGACGGTCATCGTCTCCGTCGCGTCCGGGTTGAGGCTACGGGCGATCTTGACCGAGGTTCGGGTTACTTGTACTTGAGGTTGGGCCGGAGGGTTTGAGTTTGGGTTGGGGTTTGGGTTGTCTGCCACGCTTAGCTGCAGCAAGGCTGACAGCAGCGTCACCAAGAAGTACCATCTCATCTGAAACAGACAAATGACGAAATGATTAATTAAATATCATAACATGCAACATCATAACATGCATACTATACAATACATACGATATGATAACATGCTAAGTAAGAACGCCGTACGAGTCTTCAGGCGTCGCCAAAAATTCCTCCAACAAATTACGAATTTTCAGGCTTTGTGAATGTTTCCACTCCGATTTTTCGCAGGATCTCTTTCGAAATTTGATCTAAAAAGTTTTAAAATGTTGAGGAAAAATATCCATAACTTTCTTCGAAGATACACATTTTCAAAGGACAAATTTGGCAACGCACAAATGCTTACACGGCGTTTTTACTTAGCATGGCAGAACCTGAACAGAATACCATGTATGACTGTCTACGAGGAAAAGGGTCTTGCGGCCGTGTTGAGCAAGAACGTCGTATGAGTTCAAATTCTGTCAATTTCTCATCGACAAAATATTTATTTTTGAGGAAAGTTATGCACATTTTTCCGAGAAATTTTCAGATGATTCTGATTAGGTTGATTGCAAACAAAATTGGGTGAAAAATTGGAGGACAAATTTCCAAAATTTTCCCAGTGAATTCGTTTCTTATCGATGGAAATAAAGCAACGCCTAAGACTCACACGAGCTTTTTCTCAGAACGACAGCCTAGTCCATTGAAGTGAGCATTGAGCTATTGATACCGGAGCACAAAAAAGTGCTCTGCGAATAGTGTAAGATTAAAAACGCCTTACTTTCCCTGTAAAATAGTGTGCATCCATCACTACTTTACCATCTTGTTACAATCAAAGACACAGGAAAATGTGGAAACAAGGCTAAAATATAATGTTGGTTTGTTATATGCGGTTAAGGCCACATTTTTAGTGGTTATTTCTTGCTCATAGAAATAGATTTAAACGATTTAAAAAAAAAGAAAGCCATATCATCATAACATTAAATAAACTTTTGTCGGCACGATTGAGGTTGTTCTTATCGTGTTGTTTGTTTCTTTTCGTAGATGAGTATTTTCTCGGATGAAGCAAAAACAGATGTCATTACTTTCCGACCAAAATGACACAAGCGCCATACGACGTTTAAAAATTTCCGCCGCCATTTTACTTTTTTACAGAGCAGAAATTGTCCGACGAAGCTGTCCGAAAATTTCACTGAATTTTCTTTGCGCTGCTGATAAAATCCTGTAAAATACTCAAGCAGATTCGACCAACAATTTCTCTGTGAAAAAAAAAAAAATGGCGACGGAAATTTTGAAATTTCACATGGCGCTTGTGATACCTCGACCGGAAGGTGACCATGTGCTGGTAATGATTCAGATTTTTTCCTAAAGAGAGCACCAAAAGTGCTAAGTAATTTGCAAACGAGCATCTGCTCACCTGCTCGTGATCCAAAGGCGGAATTCAACTCTGGGAGAATTTACGAGGAGGTCGACCTTGAACTCAAGCGTGAAAGATTTCACTCAAACGTCGTCAGCTCACGCGGTCGAGGCGCATAGACGTCACGAACGTCACGCATCACGCCACACCGAGCCGGGTGAGCAGTGGTGGTCGCGCGGCGCGCAGCGGTAGGCCGTACATGACGTGTTGCTGGAGCGAAGCGATCTTAACCAGTAACCCAGTGCCCTGGAGCGCGGATATGCCCTCTCCCGGCGGTAGCATTCTTTTCGTCACTAATTGGACGTGTTTCTGCCAAACGGAACTATGTGTATTATGACGTGAGCTTTGTTGTGCGTATATTCTTTTGGGTCTCAGGGTTCATGTTGAAATGCACATAGTTCCGTTTGACAGAAATACGTCCATTACTACGTCATTAATTGGACGTATTTCTACCAAACGGAACTACGTGCATTATGACGTGAGCTTTGTTATGCATATATTCTTATGGGTATCAGGGCTCATGTTGAAATGCACATAGTTCCGTTTGGCAGAAATATGTCCAATTAATGACAATTGATGAGAAGAACCTATACTTCAAAAATATCCTAAAAATCTAAAACTTCGTATCGATGGTTATAACCATGCATCTCCATTGCGATGTGTCAAAATTTCCGGTCCTGTTTTATTTTTTAGGAGAGCAACAAGGTAGCTTTATAGCTTGAAATTTTTACATAGACTACTAACAGAGAGAAAAAATTGCGGAATTTTTAAGAAATTTCGTAATGAAAAAGTCGTCAAGAACAGAAAGTCTGCAACGTCGTAAACGGAGATACGTGGTTTCGCACTATGGCCATCGAAATTTTGCTGATTTTGCGTGTTCGCAATCCATTGCGAAATGGACGGATTTAACGAAAGCCTGTTTTACATGTACCGCCTCTTTTTCTTTCTCGTGTTGTATGCATCGCCAAATTCAGAGTTGGTATGACACCCGTACTCGCAATAGCGGCTTTTCTGCCGTGCTAAGGAAGAGCGCCGGATGAACATCGGCCGATCGAATCACGTGAATCGCGATCCCTCACTTGTGACTTTTAAGCGAGTTCTTGTGCGGATGATGTGCAATTCGTGATTCTGGAGGCTCCTAAGGGCGCAAAAACGACCGTTCGGCCGATCGAATCACGTGAATCGCGATCCCTCACTTGTGACTTTTAAGCGAGTTTTTGTGCGGTTTATGTGAATCTTGTGATTCTGGAGGCTCCTTTTACTCATCGATGAAATCACGTAAATGTACAAGGAAATTAATGGTACAAATGTGTTTACCACAATGAGCCAAAAATAGTATTTCCTTATCGCAAACCGTAGATTGAGATGCTCACTCCAAATAGACTACATTTTGCAAGAATGAAGACAGTTTTTGGCTCAGATTAAAACAAAGTATGTACCATTAGTGAAAATACCATAGCTGAAAATCGTAGTTCCTGATTGCAAAATGTAGGCCGAATGGGCCGTACATTTTGCAGGAAGTACTACTTCTGGCCCATCAAAAAAAGCATTTACCTGCATAGGGAAATTTGTTGCACACATTTTGTTTCTAAAATGAGCTAGAATTAGTGTTCTTTGTTTCAAAATATAATCTCAGTATTTAGAGGCAGGTAAATGAATCCTCATATCGAAAAAAAAATGTGATAACTATGGCACTACCACAATGCCAAAAGGTACCTAACTCCATTTTAGCCGTTCCGAAATATCGAGGGAAAAAGTTTTCCAACGCCTTTCCTTGCCTCGTATCTGCATGTAAATGCAATACGAGAAGAAGAGACCTATGTTATTTTTCTTATGTCGTGCTCTCTCAGATTCCAGCAGAGAAGTTGAAGGCGAACGTTGAACCGGAAGTGAGATATGAAGGCCAAAATCAAAAAAATTGGAGTTAGGTACCTTAGGACTCTGGACTGGAGTTAGGACTCTGTAAAAAAATTAAGTTAGGCACCTTCCGCTATCTCGCTACCCCCGTTAGATACTGGTACCAAATGTTTCTCACATAAAAAACTCATGCTGAGCCTGGGCATGTCAAAAATGCAAATAATTCGATTTTATCAAACATGTAAGTTAGGTTTTTTTTGGCTCTTAAGTACTGATATCATGGATCAGGGGAAATCCATTTATTCATTTTATGCTGATAAAAAAAAAAATATTTAAAAAAAAATTAATTCAATTATTTGCGACCAATATTACATCACATCGACGATTATTCAATATTCACGTAACTGGGCTGAATGAACAGTCTCAGAATTTTTTTAAGGTGTCCCGGACTGAAAAAATTTCTCCCGGATTCACCTGCAAATAAAAGGCTGCCTTTCTCTCTGCGCAGCAAAGCCGGATTTTGCGAAAAAAACCAACCGTCAAGGCTAGCATACTCATGAGTCAGCATTTTGCAAATACCTGCCAACTAAAATCACGCCTTTGAAGTCCGCGAAAAAAATTCGCGTCGCCACGGAATTTATCGCGCGGAAATTTAATCCTTCCTGATATCAGTGGGTCGCGGTAAACCCTCAAATTTCTCCAGTAATTTTGGTTCTTTATTTTCTGAGCTCGTCCTTTCTTCCGTGACTCTACTGGATGTATAGTTTTTTATAATTCTCTCGCTGATCAAAAGATTAAATCAGAATTCAACAACGTTACGGAACCAGTTTTCGATACAAATTTGCATGATGCTGAAAAACGAGAATTTTTAAGTTTCAGTAAAACTTTACAAATTTTAACACGAGATTGAAAGGTAAGAATTGAGAGACTTGGAGAACAAGGCGCATAAGTGCAATTTTTGCTAGTTTGAGAGAAACGTGTTTGAAGTTTCGAAATTACACGTATCCATATGGCGGAGAAAAAGTTCAAACTGATTTTTTGATGCTCGAAAATTAGAATTTGGGAGTGATTTTTCACAGAATAGGCATTCAGACTAGTGTTACTTGAAATCATTAATATCTCAATTTATTAAAAAACTGCACTTGTCCTCCAAGTCCCTCAATTTTAATGTTACAATAATTGGATTCAATTTAATGATCAGGAACTACAATGCAAAGAATTGTCCTGTTAAATGGACTACATTTTGGGATAGGGATCTATAATTTTTGGCGAAAAAATTTCAACATATTTTCAATTAGTTCACTCATGCAGATGGGCGATTTTATGCAACAGCAAAAATAGTATTTCTCATTTGCAAATTCGGTTTAACGATGCCACGATGGTAATTCCTTTTTGTCCAAAGGAGGGAGTGTTGCATCAAAGAATTTCAAATTCAGCTTTACATATTCCCTCACCACGAAAAAAATTTGCATCTTTAAAGTGCAATGAGGGCCGCATAACGAATTTTAAAACAACTTTGTGCTCTATCAAAAGTTCAAGTTTCTCCGTTTGTCAGTAAAGACTGATGAAGAAAGTTTCTATAAATCTTAAAAATGTTTGTTGGTCTATAAACTTCAACCACTATCGCAAGATCCTGTAACTGACCCATTAACCTGCAATCAACGATATACGAACAACTTGACACTCTAATTAACTACACTAAGCAGATGGCGAACATTAAGATTTTTAAATCTACGTGTTAAGTAGTGGCGTTTGGAACAGGCTATAAAGTCGCGATGACTTGAAAATGAATGAAGATGTGAGTGCCCGAGGCACGCTTAGATCTTTCTCGTTTCTTTGCTCTGCAAAATGAAGATGCAGTTACCGGTCGTAAAAGGCGATGCATTTGCCGTTAAATGCTCGCCGGCCGATTTTTATACTTTAACTGGGCTATAACTCATTGTGAAGATTTCAATAATCTGCTTCCGGACTCATAAAAAATCGGACATTCATTCGATTAAGACCAGACTGTCCATTCAAACGCAGACGCTAGAAATATTTGCCGTTAACGTCACGACATAAAATGATCGTGCACCAATGACAATTATTGGGCATCTTTGAGCAGAATGAGCTCAACTACACTACACGTTGCCTAGTTTTCTCGCATGGTTTATTTTTTTGTAGTCGGCAACGTTTACCAGTCGACGAGATTAAAGAAAGTATCTACATCTCGACGTTGCAAAATTCAACTCATAAATTGTGTTTTTGCCGGGAAACTGATGGGCATCTCTCGCTACCAATAAAATATCGTCGCTCCTCGGACGCAGAGTGGATCGAGTTAATCTGAGAGGTCGGGCTGAGTTTGGAACTTTTAAAAGCACATAACTCCGTTCATTCAAAACTTTGAGGCTTTAAAAGTGCTGCCAATGGTTTTCTTGTAAAAGTTCCTGTAAGAGGCTGCCATTAAAATTTGAAATAAGGTGAAAATAACATCTAAATTTGCAGTTTCAGTCAAAATTTTCATGTCCGACCTTTCTAATTGACTCGATCCACTGTGCGACATGAGAGCGTATCTTAATTTCAACTTGAGCCCTATTCTCCGTGTTACTAGATGCTTTTTTGTGCTCATGATAGACATACCGTCCGCATTCCGAGCTCAGAGGCCAAAAGTTCCGAGCGTAGCACCCGTAGCAATTGAAACTACGGCTCCAGCACCCAGAACGCTCGGCCTCTGAGCCCGGAACGGACGAGACGATATGTGTATGGAGCCGGTCACTTTTTTTCAGTGAAAATTTTTTGAGATATTACTCTTCTTATTCATCGTTTAAAAAATATAAAAAATGAAATGAAATTAGGCAACGTGGAAATTCAGCTAGGCCAATGGAGATGTTGCATGTGTGAGGAATTTGCGATTGGACTGTTGATTCTTACATTGAAGTTCGCGAGAAACACGATGGCGCCACTGGTTTTCTCTGAAATCAACTCCCAAGCTCAAAAAAAGCTCTCAAGTTGAGGCCGAAATGGAGGAGATATCCCACGCTATCCTGAGAGTCCACCTCTACATCAAAACAAACTCTCCATGCAAAGATAGGGAGAAAATACATAAGCAGGGTTGCCGTGTTTTCAGTTTTTGTGTCCCCAAATAAAGTGGCAACCCTGCTAATGTATTTTCTCCCTATCTTTGCATGGAGAGTTTGTTTTGATGTAGAGGTGGGCTCTCAGGATAGCATGGGATATCCCCTCCATTTTGGCCTCAACTTGAGAGCTTTTTTTGAGCTTGGGAGTTGATTTCAGAGAAAACCATCGTGTTTTTCGCCAACTTTTGCAGAAGAATCAACAGTCAAATTGCAAATTCCTCACACATGCAACATCTCCATTCTAGTTAAAATCGCGTTATGGCTCATACAATGTTTCAACTTTCATGTGCGGACCGGAGACGAAGTCGCTGAAAAATAAACGTCGCCTCTGATTTATTCGGATGTTAATCAAAGCGAAATCGAATCGCTCATGCGCACGGTTCCGAGAAGGCTGAAATTTCAGCGCGGGAGCAAATTATGCACGCGGGTCCCGCTCGATCATAACGCGTACGAACTTAATTTCAGCTCCGGCGAACCGGGAGAGAGGCGAAAAAGGGCGATGCACCGAACAAAAGAGTCGGTCGACGCTGAAAGCGACCAAGCGCTCCATATCGTGAACCCTAGGATACAAGGGCTCTTATGGAGCTCGAAGTTCATCGGAGAATGAACATGTGAGGTTTCAACATTCATAAATCCAAAAGTGTTCCGTGAAAGTATGCCCGCCCGGCAATTTGCATCGGGCGTCTCATAAATCATAATTACAAGGTGGGCTTTAAAAAGTTCAACGGGTTTGGCAACAACAGGTATTTTCCGGCCCAACGCTCGGGATACGGACTACGCCGCCGCGTTATGAAAAAACGCCGTATAAGTGTTCGAATGTTGCCGAATTTACTCTCAGAATTTATTTATTTTAAGGAGAAGTTATGTTTATTTCTTCTTGAAATTTTCCAGAAACTTTCGATCGAATTTCAAATAAATTTATATGGAAAATCGGAAGACAGATATTTTCAAAATGTTTCAAAAATTCATGATTTTTCAAAGGAATTTTGGCAACGTCTGAGGGCTCATACGGCATTCTTCCGTGGCAAGACAGTAGGGAGAAACGTTACGCGTGCATTAGTAACGCCGTTCAGTGTGGTGAAGGATGAACAATTTTCAAGGTTGTGTTTTTTAAAATTAGCATTTATCATGAAAGTCGCGAAACATGCGTGTCAACAATTTGCCCTGTCAGCTGCTTATTGAAATCGATAGACAAAGGGAGCGATTCTATCGCTTGAAACAGGTGGCGGAACAGCGGCGCGGCGGGTAACTAGCGTGACACGCGCGCAAGCGCCTACAAACCTAACAGGGATACTTCAAGCATTGCGCAATGCGTGAAGTATCCCATTTAGGTTTGTAGGCGCTAGCGTGCGTGTCACGCTACTTACCCGCCGCCGCGCCGCTGAGTGACCACTAAGTGGGGTTTCCTGATTATTAATAATCGAGAATCCAAGAAAACAACATGCTAGTTTTTTTAGAGAGAAAACATCGCATTCGATACTGATATTGAAACTGCACTCGAATGCGATATTTTTCCTCTAAAAAAACCACGCCTTTATTACGTTGAATTTCTTTGTTGAAATTGGCAAGTGTGTGCCTTAGTCTCCTGACAACAGAATTGCGATCTCAAAATTTTAGAGAAATGACGAGTAGCTACAAAAATGGAACCAATTGATGCGATATATCGCATGCCGTTCTGACACAAAATATGGCTCCATCGAATCACCTTAAACAGATTGGTTCTACATCTGTTTGATAATCCAATGTATGTAAGTACCTCTCTGTATAAATTCGTCCCATTCTCAAATCGTCGTTTGTCTGACGTAAGGGCGTATCTCAATTTCCACCTGAGCCTCGTTTTCCATATAACTCCATAATTTCCAGGGTTCATGCAAAAGTACAGATACGCTTTTACATCAGAGGATCGACGAAATTCAGGAGCAGGAGATAGGGTGCCCGTACTCCTCTTGCTTTGTGGCATTCCGGTCCCTTTTTCCACTCTCTGTTGCACTGTGCGGCGAGCTTTTAAAGTTCAATCAATCAGACCAACGAGAGGCTGTCCGTATTTCGTGTTCCAGCTGAATCCTACCTAACCGGAAGTTGATGTCATTACTCAAAAAAGACGCATGAGAGTTGGACAGCCTCAGACAGGAGCTAGGGAAAAGAAGATGTTCCTGAGAGTGTATGGAGTAAGTTATTACAAATTTCGACGATCCTGTTTCATTTGCATCAGAATAAGCGAGTGCCTTTTTTCTGACATGTTGGATTTTTGCATGTTTTGACCCATGAAAATGGTTTTAATCTCAGAAAACGCTTTCAATTTTCGGGGCATTTGCGTAATCTTACCCACATGAACGAAGAAAGTCTCCTCAAAAGAGAGCTTACCAGAAAAAACTCATTTTTAGATTTTTTGGACATGTCAGGTTTTAATATTGCTGCATTTTTAAAGTCCTACGGAATTAAGGACTACAATTTTTATAAATTTTTAGAAAAAACCCGTAACGAACCGTAAGAAATTAGGCACCCTCCGAGTGTGTGTTTTTCCTCAGCACGATAAAATTCGTGGTGACACGACGTGACACTGAGAAAAAACGGCGAATGAATATTCAAATTTTGCAAAATCAGCCATGCTAAGGAATAACGCCGTATGAGCTCTCAAGAGTTGCCGAATTTCCCCCAATAAAACACTAATTTTCTAGGAAAGTCATGGATATTTTTTCTTGAATTTTTCACACGCTTTAAATCAAATTTTGAGCGAAATTCTCTGAAAAATTTGAAGATAAATATCCAACGGTCTCCTTCAAAATTTGCATTTTATTTTTGATTTGGCAAGCGGAATTTGGCAACGCCTAAAGGCTCATACGACGTTTCTCTTTAGCACGGCAGAAATGCCCCCCCCCCCATAAAATTTGTCTAGCGGTCCATTTAGAACAAGAAGAGAAATAAAAGTCGTATTTTTCCAATGCAAATTTGGCAACCTCTGAAAGCTCATACGGCGTTTTTCTTGAGCGTGACAGAGCTTAGTGTGACACGACGTGAAGTTGAGCGCAAGGGCAAGGGCGAGTGACCCACTTCATACGCGACTCTTCCATCACAGTCTAATTACAACGGTCACACTTGTGATTTCGCGCCGCGCGTCGCGACACTGTATTCATTATCCTTACGCTGCCGCGTCGAGGAAAAACGTCGTAAAAACATTCCAATATTGCCAAATTTCATCCCACAAAATCATCATTTTTAGGATACTTCCGAAAAATGTTTCTTGAAGTTTCCAGAACACGCCAGATTTAATTAGACGTATTTATGCTAAAAGGAACTATGTGCATAGAGTTTACGTGCAACATAGTTCCTTCCAGCATAAATAAGTCCAATTGTGGATAAAATTCTTGAAAATTTTGTTTTGGGTGCCTGATACAGTCTCTTACCGTATTGGGTAATCACCGAGGGAGGTTTGAGGAGCCAATCTCAAGTAAACTTCTGCAGCATAGATTCGGAAATGGACCCTACCCCCACATGAAATTACAATTATTGGAAAATAGACATACCGTCCGCGTTCCGGGTTAAGAGGCCGAAAGTTCCGGGCGTAGCCTCCCTGGCAATCGAAGCTACGGCTCCAGCACCCGGAACTTTCGGCCTCTGAGCCCGGAGCAGACGGTATGTCTATAAAGCCCATAACTTCTTCTTTTTAGTGGAGTTGTTTAAAGGTTCGACCATAAATACGACCCATAGTCGAGCGAATATCGACGGCGGCGTAGTCGCAATCACATATCTCGTTAGTGGTGTCTGAAAATCTCAGCCTCTATGTTATTTTTTTATAAGAGAACAAATTGACATCATTCCTCAAAGTTTTTGCAGAATTTTCTTCGCATGGAGATTAAAAATCACGGCAGTTTTAAAGAATTGCCGTTGAGTAGTTTTCCATTTAAAAAATGAAGTATGACAGGAAGTCTGCGACGTCGCAAACCGAGTTATGTGATTGTCGACTTACACCGTCGATATGGTTTTTATCGGAGGCGATTTGGCAACATCTGTACGTACATACGGCGTTTTTCCTGTGCACGACGTATTCCTCTCGTCAGTGCAGTGCAATGATCTCGACGTCGTCGAGGCGAGCAGAGACCCCAAGTTCCGCGGCATCGCTTTCGTGTTTACTCTCCGTGCTCATTAGCGAGGCTGCTGACAGCCGTGCGACGGGGGACGGGACGCTTTTGACTTTTCCCAAAATCGGCGTGACGCCAACTTTCACCCGAATTCCGAGGAACCGAATCCGTCGTCGTCGCAGTGAGCAGTTGGGTTGTTGGGTTGCGCAACCGCTAAAGGCTGTCGCCAAGGCCGTTCTGAATATGTAACGAAATTCGGGGAAATCTCACCGAGACTTACGACCGTTTCGAGACGGAATAATTTAAACGACTCGCCTTGCTGCCATTCTACGGAAAAACGCCCCGGGTGGCATGAAACGTAAGAAAGAAATGAAAGATTCGAAATTTCGGTGAAATATTTCATGAAATTTCACGAAGCCCCTGAAAAATATGAAATATTTTTCAGGGGCTAGAGTATGCAACCGGCACTCAAACACACAAAAATAGAAGAAAGTCACATTTTTAACATGTTGTGAAACGTGAAAAGGAACCGGTATTCTTCAACATATTTCATAAATTTCTGAAATTTCATGAAATATTTCATGTGAAATTTCATGAAATATTTCATGTGAAATTTCAAGATTTTATTTTTAATGAAATTTTGACACCCTGAAAACGCCGAATGAGCCTTCTGATGTTGCCAAATTTCTTTCAGTAAAAGGCGAACTTATTTGGAAAATTTTGAATATTTTCCTTCAAGTTTTTCAGACTGTTTGCTCCACGGTTTGATCTAAGATATCTGAAAATTTAATGGAGAAATATAAATAACTTTCCTTAGAATTACGTGTTTCATTCGTGGAAATGTGGCAACTCTCGAATGTCTATACGGCGTTTTTCCTTTGCACGGCAGTTTGGGTGGACGTTGCGTTGCTGAGGAGGAGGGCAAAAGTCGATTCAGAAATTTCGACGTTTTCGTTTGCACCCGGTTCTACATACTCTTGACGAATTCAACTTATGATGAACCAAAACTTTAAATACCGTTTCGAGGGTTTTTTAACTTTCAGAGGTAATTTTTTACAGTCTCAACATCTGACTCAAAATTTTTGACTCTAATCGAAATTGTTGAACTTTTTGCCCTTGTTTTCCCCGCAAAATAGTGTGGATCTAGCACTATTTTACCACCTTGTTAAATACAGTTTGGGTCACGTGTCCTTGTGTTGTGTTATTCTCGTCCGATTTTGTTGGAACACTTTGTAACTGAAAATCTTAACCTCTGGTTAAAATATTACACATACTTGGAGTTTCAGGAAAATTTTACAGAGAAGTTGAGCAATGTCATGAGGCATAATAGAGTCGTACCTAAGACAGCAAACGTCACTCTTCTCTAATAGTAGTTGATGAATGTCACATTGAGTGCCGCCCTATCATAGGCGAATCAAGGAGGGCGTAGGAGGTGTACGACACCCCCCCCCCCTGCTCGGAAAAAAGGAGAAAGGAAAAGAAAAGGAAGAAAAAAGGAAGGAACATAGGAAAGAAGAAGGAAAAATGCGTACTTTTGGTAATTATCAATGATGAAATTGTAACAAACTGCTCATTAGATGCTTTAAAACTCTTTTTGTGCCGTAGTATCTTGATTTATTGTGCAAAAAGCTCTGTACTCTTAAAGGATGCCTGTCATTCTTAATATGATGGAGTGCCTTCAATTTCGTATGATACTGTGCAACACTTCTGATGTGAAATAGTTGCTTGAGGCGCCGTGGCTGGCGCACTAGCGCCTACAAACTAAAGGGATACTTCAAGCATTGCGCAATGCGTGGAGTATCCCTTTAGGTTTGTAGGAGTGCTCTTTTCGCTCTGGCAGCACGCCGCGCCGCTCCGCGTTAGGCTAAATATTTAAACTCGCGGAGTTAGCGTTTTTCAACTCTTGATTTTGAAATTTTTGTACCCTATGCATGGATTGTTGTCATTTAAATTGATGGGGAAAAATATGTATTAAATGAAAATAAAATGTGTGTTCTGTAAATATGTATTAAGGTGGTTCCGTGTAAAATTTGATGATTTCCAAAGCGCTTTAGATTTTTCTCTTTTTTGTGCTTTTACTGTGCTGCAGCGTGGTTTACGCGCTACCAAATGCTCAAAATTGGACCTATTTGACTCTAAAAGATCGATCTACTAATGGGCTAAAACCAAAGATTGCGTGCCTCTGGTTTTTTCCCTCTTTTATTCTTTTTTGTATAGTTTCTTTCATCACAACTATACGGCTCATAAATTTTAGTCATATTCTCTAATAAAATTCAAAAATTATGCTAAACGTTATCAAATACGGATGCTAGGACTAAGTGAGTTTTTTAGATTACCGCTCTCTTTTTGTAACGTAGTCTCTTGATTTATTTTGCAAGGATAGCTCTGTACCCTTAAAGAGAGCTTGTCATTCTTGATAGGGTGGAGCGCCTTCAATTTCGTATGACACTGTGCAACACCTATGTCACGAAATAGTTGTAGCACTCCGCGGCGCGGTGAGCGACCAGCGTGACACGCGCATAGGCGCCTACAAACC
Organism: Bemisia tabaci; assembly: GCF_001854935.1. Classification (NCBI taxonomy): domain Eukaryota; kingdom Metazoa; phylum Arthropoda; class Insecta; order Hemiptera; family Aleyrodidae; genus Bemisia; species Bemisia tabaci. Next base: position 1,323,867 of record NW_017547239.1, read on the forward strand.
AAACAGAGATACTTCATGCATTGCGCAACGCGTGATGTATCCCGTTAGGTTTGTAGGCGCCAGTGCGCATTTTGCTCTGTGTTGCTCTGTGTGTGCTAATATTTAAACTCGCGGGGTCAGCATTTTTCAACTCATGATTTTGAAATGTTTGCACGCTCTGCACAGATTATTCTCATTTAAATTGATGGGGGGGGGGGAATGTATTAAAGGAAAATATAACGTGTGTTCTGAAAATACTAAGGTGTTTCCGTGTCTAATTCAAAGTTTTCCAAAGGTTTTTAATTTTTCTTTTATATTTTGTGCTTTTACTGTGCTGCAGCGTGGTGTATTTGCAACCAAACGTTCAAAATTGGACGTGCTTGACTGTAAAAGATCGATTTAAAAGTGGGTTAAAATCAAAGATTGCGTCCTCCTTGGTTTTTCCTCTCTCCTCTTCATTTTTTTTGTATAGTTCCTTTCAATACAAGCGAAATTTATATCCATGCCATCGCTTGGAAAAGGTTTTACAAATATTAGCCTAGTTTCAAAAATATAATGTTTTTAAAATTAAGTAATATCATTCAAAAAAAGGTATGTATGTACGATATATTTTAAATCGACAATTTTACGGATAAAAATAAAACCAAATATTCACCAATGTAAATTTGAAAGATGAATCAAAAGAAGAAAGTAACATTTCATTTAAAAGATGAGTTACCATAACATTACCTTCTTCTCTCTCAATTTTCTACTTCGATAGTGTCAATATAATTTTACATACAGACTAAATATAACCTTTGGACCAAGTCACTGTTTCTTATTTTGCTCGTGGACGTAAATTACTGGACTAAACAGGTGCCCGGACAAAAAGTCGTTGACGGAATGTCCTGAAACCATAGAGGACCTTCCCGACCAAATAGCTTACACTCATGTCAACGACGCTAAGATTTTGCAACTCTCTCATTTTTTACAAGTAAATCTGGAATCAGTCACATTCCCAATTTCTCTGCCAAAATATTCCGAATAACAGAAAGAAAATTTAAGGCAATTTTCAAAACAGACCATACGGCTCCATATCAACCTAACGGTTCAATGATGAATGCACAATCTCAGCATCGTTGACATGGATAGGTATACGCTGTTTGGTCGGAAAGATCCTCGTATGTTGGTATAGAGGGTTTTCCGGGGAAGAAAGTGCCGGACCAATACTGCCGTGCTAAGGAAAAACACCGTATAAACCCTCATACGTTGCCAAATTTCCTCTAATGAAATACGACTTTATTGGAGAAATTGTAAATATTTTTCTTCAAAATTTTCAGAGTATTTTGTTCGCAATTTAATCTAAAATATCTGAAATTTCAAGGGAAAATATGCATGAATTTCGTCAAAAATACATGTTTTATCCGGAAAAGTTTGGCAACTCTCGAACGTTCATACGGCGTTCTACCTTAGCACGGCGGAATACCTCCTAGACAGACTTAGCTGGACCTTGCTGGCTGCAAAGTGAAAGGGTGGAGCCATAAAATCGAGCGTGATATTGCGGTGGCGGTATGGAGCATGCGCTGGACTCTAACGCTTGAATCAGGAGTAGGAGCAGAGAACATAGTAGGAGTGCGCAGCTGATTTGAGTTGTGGACTCCTCAGGATCAGGACTGATCATAGTGTCCCGTCTGGCAGGGGCAGGATTCCTAGCATCGCGCTGACGTAGAACCACTGTTGCCAAGAGCACGAGCCAAGGATTTTCGCGATCAGGTATGATGAGACACTAGACTGCCGTGCTAAGGAAAAACGCCGTATAAGCCTTCAGACATTGCCAAGTTATCTCCGATAAAAACCGAATTTACTTGGAAAATTGTGAATATTATTTTCAAAAATTTTCAAAAATTTCATACGCAATTTGATCTAAAATATTTGAAAATTTCAAGGAAAAATATGCATGAATGTTGTCAAAATTACATGTTTTATCAAGGGAAATTCGGCAACTCTCGAATGTTCATACGGCGTTTTTCCTCTGTATGGCAGTAGACAAGGTACAAACTCAATTGAGGGGCTTGGAGGTCAGGGCGAGGCTCATAAGTGCAGGTCTGACTGTTTCACGTATTTAATGTTTCAAAATTACATGGAGCCTTGTGGCAGAAAGGAAGTTTTTAACGCACTTTTTGATGCTTTAAAGTTAAATTTGAGTCATGAATTTTTCACAGGATATGCTTACAAACTAGTTTGAGTTGAGTTCATGAATTTCTCGATTTTTTTAAAAACTGCACTTATGCGTCTTGCCCTCCAAGCCCCTCAATGACTCCTTTACATGTTTTGTCCAGCGAAAAAGTGACATAAGTCTACTGGTCCAAAATTTTCAGGGTAGCAAATTTTCTCGAGTTGATTTGAGTAATCATATTTTAATTTTTCAACGAGAATTCTGTCGCGTGCTCATCGAAGTAATTTTTCGCAACTTTATCGAGGACCATGAACTTTAAACGATTTGATTCGTTGCGCGCACGACACGAGGGCTAGAAAATTCAAAGCGCCTTCAACATTTTAGTTCTGCAACATGGACATCCTTTGAGCTTGAATAGTTGCATCAAGGCGCTTTTTCCAAAGGCGTATGATGTCGAATCACATCCATCGATTCAGACATCTATAGAAGGGGCCTCATCGCGTAAAGTGTCGTTTGTTAATGAAATTTATTTCTTATTTATCAATGCTAAAACTATCGTGCGATAATTTTCTTACGAAAATTGTGTTTATGCTGTAAAATGAGGTATAAAATGAGAATAAATAAATTGATTTAAAAGATACAATTGCACATACTTTTCGTCCTTCATATTTTATTTTGATTCAAATGTGTACACGATAAGTTTTATAGTATGAATACGCTCATTTTATTCATCCAATAGCTTATTTTTAGGATTTTGAAGGCGGGCACAGTACGGTCAATCTGATTTATTTTTTACGAATTCTTGAGAAACCTGACCAGAGGAAATTTGAAAATTAAAAAATGTGACTTATTTATTGTCAGCTTTTTTTGGTAGCAAATTATTTAAAACATTAAATGCATTCCCGATAAAAAAATTTCTATTAACTACCATTTGAAATAAAAAAAAAAAAATGAAAAAAACAACCGACGCCTGATCAAGTTGATATTACTCGAAGACATCTGCCGAATCAGATTATCCCCATTCACAGGCATTAGTCCCAGGCTAATGGAAAATTACTAGGTGTTGACCCTCTTCTTTGGTGTCAAATGTAGCACCGGAGAGAAATTAAAAACACACTGTAATATAAACTCTCTCTGGTTTCGTGCGTTAGGTCCAGAACGCCCAAACAGTTCCATTTGGGGGTCTCAATCCCGAGCTATACAACCTGTGAGAAATTTTGAGACCAACAGATATTATTTTGACTCACTCAGCGCCGTCGTATAATTAATTGAATGCGAGTGCACAGAAGATAGCACGGAGGCTCTTTCCGAGCACAAACAAATACGAGTGGTAAGTAACATGCTTCGCAAAATGAAGCAAGGAGCTGCACACGGCCATAAAGTAATCGAGGACTCGGTGGATATTAGCATCCAGCGCGCAAAAACCTCAATTTCGTTTTGTTTTCTCACTACTATAAATGAAACGGGCCAACGAAAGTAGACTGACTAGTCTTCCGCCAAATGAAACCGCGAGAGTTCGCCAGATAGGAAACCGTTCGAGGGAAAATTGACTTTCGAGACCCACTTCCGCGACTGAAATAATTTCGTACGAAATTATAGGCTTATGCAAAGTTCAGACTAGGGTGTACCTGTTATGGGGAGAACATTGCTATGTCTCGGCCAATCTCAGTTTGGTTCATCAGTTGGACGCATTTAAATAAAAAGGAACCATACCCATTGTGGCATGCTCCCTGTCATACATGTATTCCTACGGATCTCAGGGCCCATGTCAAATGAACATGGTTTCTTTTTTTTTTAATGCGTCCAGTTTAAGGTTTAAGATGGGACTCTGGAGGACTGGTGTAGATAGACCTGCAGCCTGATTGTTCAAATTTTGTGTTTGTCGGGTAGACATTGATGACATAGGTTAAAAGACGAAGCGTGATTGGTCGGCTACGTCTTATCGCTGCTTTATCGTGCTTTTGTCGGGTGGAACTCACAACAAGCCAAAGGCACATCTTAAGTTTCTGACAGTATGTCAACCATTCCACCTGAGAAAGGCACGATAAAGAGGCAATGAGACATAGCCGACTAATCACGCTCCGCCTTTCAACCTGTATCATCTATGTTTACCCATCAAACGCATAACATCAACAATCAGGCTGCAGATATCGTTACCTGTCGGCCAAATCATCACAAGCGTCACGCGACGTTTAGAAATTTCCGCCGCCATTTTATTTTTTTACAGAGAATTTGTTGCTTGAATTTGTTTCAAAATTTCACTGAATTGTATCAGCAGCACAAAAAAAAAATCATTGAAATTTTCGGACTGTTTTATTGAAAAATTTCTCTATAAAAAAATAAAATGGTGGCGGAAATTTTTAAGCGTCGCATAGTGCGTGTGATTATACTTTGATCGAAAACTTTGTACTGTTGAAAGAGACATGCAGACAGCATGTCGTGCATTTTGGTGCCAAATTGCTGGATCCGCTTCTGGAAAATTGGAGTTATCGTTGCGTAGTTGAGTGGGTCTCTGAAATGTACGGGAGTTTCGCTGTTTTCAGCGATTGATAAGTATCGGGGACAGTGCAGTATTCCGATTGTTCTAGTAAGTTTGATAGAAATTTGGATTAAAACCTCAAATAAATGAAATTACGGCTGTTGAGCCAGACTAATAACTTCCATTTTTAGCGCCTACTCATCATTACAGAAGGCAGATCTAATTTTTACGTACACATGTAACCGTTCTCGGGGAAAGGGACCTCTGTACTGAAAAGCTAAAAATATCAAGTTATAGGTACCTTTACTTAGAGGAGTGCGCCATGAACATTTTGGCGCAAAAAGGCTCTTGAATTCCAAGCTGAATTGGGGATATGCCGGTGAAAGGTTTGCCGGCATAAATCTCGTAGTTTTTTATTTTTTAAAAAAGGAGAAATAAATTTTTAAAAAAAATTGAAATTTTCCATTTCCCGGGAGCTCAAAATCCAAATAATTAGCTTTAAATGTGGCTCCATGCCACACATTTCCAAAAAAAGTGACATACACCGCTCGAAAATCATAATTTCGAAAAGGTATAGTTTTAGCGCTAATCTTCGGGCGTATTGACAATCAGGTATTGGGATCAGGTCTGTTCAAGTGGTCGAATAGTCTTTTGTGAGGAATAAGAGTCATAATATAACGGACAAACACTTTGATCACCTCAACCAAAGTTCGATTCCTGTAACCGAAATTCTCAGTTACTTGGGTCAAAAACTACGGTGTTCCTTGTGCACAGAAGATATCTTCCTCACTGGAAAAAAAACACATTGGATCTAGAGTCCAGACTCTTGAAAACATTGACAAGAAAAAATACTCTTGATTCAATAGGATTTTTGGTTGAATCAAAACGAAATCAGCTTAAATTAAGAGGCTTGGTTCTTGATTTAAGCTATATTCTGATTGAATCAATAGTATTTTTTCTTGTCGATGTTTTTAAGAGTCAGGACTCTATATCCAATGTGTTTTTTTCCAGTGCTCCAGCTTTAATTCAGCCACCGTTACCCATTTTGTAACCTCGGCGAATGAGTGAATTTACAAGAGAATGCTCTGGACAACATACCCGAGCGCTGAGCCACGATAATCCGTATAAATACCGTTTCGGCGCCGACTTGGCACCCGGAGTGGCCGAGCTTAGAGAAGACAACTGCCAGACGGAGATTTCTATGAATGTCCATAGAAAGTTGGCTAGTAAGGCTGCCCGAACCAGTTTCGCGGGTTATCGTAGTCGCATCGAAGTATGCTAACTTCCTCCGTCATTCATTAATAAGAGAGACGGAGAGGCGACGCGACTTCAGGCCGCCCGCCAAAAACCGCCTATCCCAAACGTGAAACCCTAGACTCATACGCGGTTTTCACTCAACGGAGCACACCGCGAGTTGTGAAATTAATCCCTCAGACTTACGACTTTTACCGAAGCGTTTATTAAGTTGTTCGGAGCCGGGAGGTAGACCCCCTGCGCGGCGCCCCCCCCCCCCCCCCCCCCCCC